>JAMKQA010021248.1:0-25551 GCA_024699735.1 Posidonia australis | reverse complement strand
AATGTTTGGCTTGGTTTGGAAAATGATTTTCCTGATTTTCTGTCTGTGGGCCGAGGTAGCGTGGGGTCGTGTCGTCGGGACCAGGGAATGTGGCGACATTCTTGGATGGTCGGGCGCGATGTCCCCTGTTGAGGTCGTGGGGCCGAGATATCTGAGGCTGAGAGGCGTCCGGTCCTGGAGGTATGAGACTCCTTGACTGTCGTCTCGAGGCTAAGGTTGTGGTCCGCGGGTTGAGGTGTCTTGTGGCATGACGGGGAGGTATGATACTCCTGCTGTCGGGTGTGGAGGTATGACACTCCTCCTGAGCACCGTGTGTGGAGGACGCCCTGAGGAGGCGTACCCTGTGGTGGCCAGTGCGGGTGGGACACATGCCCCGTAGCTGGTAGCGTCCTGATAGACAGGACAGCCTTCCCATAGAAGGGTTGGCTTCTGAGGGTTCTCCTGTGAGAGGGGAATCGCGGGACGGTGGTTGGCTCCTGCACAGGGTGGCACACCGTGGTAGTGCAGAACGCTGGGGTCGCTCCTTGGTGGACTGCGTGTAGCTAGAGTTTAGTTGCCTGGTGCCGGGCTTCACGACTCACTGTGTGTGGTTTTGGCCATTGAGGGCCGTCGCTTGTGGTTTTGGGCCAGTGGAGCCCTGGTTTGTGGTTTTGGCCAGTGTGAGCCTGGTTTCTGAGGCTTTGAGGAAATGGTTTGCGAAAGGAATTTAAAAGGAAAATTGATTATAGTTTTGTTTTTCGCGGTTTTCGTGGAGTGCGTACTGGGTGACTTTGGTCACTCATGCGTTTTCCTTGTGATTTTGTTCGCAAGTGCAGACATGCGATTGGTTTAGCGTAGTGCATATAGTCTGGAGTCTGCTAGCCGCACACAGGTTCCTAGTGGTTAGATATTTTACTATTTAGCTATAGTATTCCCGTAATTTAATTTGTTTAAATTATTGTGGAAAATTTAAGGCGTGACAAACATGGATATCTCCAGTTATACAAGGTTAAAGCAAGAAGACCCAAAATAACCTAACAGTGAGCATTCCCTGGAAAAACCTTCAAAACATCCACTAGAATTCCACCAAAAATCACACATAATATACCAAATCAAAGATTTCTATGTGTACCACAACATGGAACAAAAATCACATGAATCCAACACTTACAACTCGAAATATTCAAGATTGAAGCCCTAAAACTCAAATTGGCATAGCACTTTTCACAGAATAGGACAACCAGATGGTTACTCAACTTGCCAACCTTACTGCTCTTTCCACAGGCCATGAAAAATTCAAAATAATATACCAAAATGAAGATTCCTAAGTTTAATTTCACATGCAATAAGAATCATTCGACTCTAATACACATAACTCAAGATATACAAGCTGGAAGCACTGAGACTGAGATTGCCTTTCTGAATGGAGTGTCAGGCTTTGCACATCAACTGGTATCTCTACAGATTAATAAAATTTGCAAATAAGCTACCAAAACAAATATCTTTGAGTCTACTTTCAATTGCAACAGAAATCATGCCAATCCGTCTCTCATATCTCAAGATATGCAAGATTAAAGCTCAAAGACCCAATCTGGCATGACACCTTGTTACAGAGTAGAGCAATCAGATGGGTTACTCAACTTGCCAACCTTACCACTATCTCCACAGGTCATGTAAAATGGCAAATAAGATACCAAAATAAATATTTCTAAGTCTACTTTGACATGGAAGAAAAATCATACGAATCCAATACATATAGTTCAAGATATGCATGATTGAAGCTCTGAAATGCAGACTGACTTAACTGAATGGGTTCTCAATTTCTACATGATAACTGGTATCTCTACAGGTCAAGAAAATTTACTTATAAGCTACCAAAAGAAAGATCTTTGAGTGTACTTTCAGATGCAACAGAAATCATCCAAATCCAATAGTTGTAGCTCGAGTTATTTAAGATTGAAGCAGAGGAACACAGAATGACTCAACTATCACTATTTTCTGAATAATCTTCGAAAATACACCAAAAATCATCCCAAAAATTACAAAATCTCTACCATGCATCCAGATTACTTTGCATAACATGCTTGAATTATTCATAAACTCAAACAAGGAAAAAAAACACAAGGAAGGATGCATACCTTTTCTCTTTTCTTCCTCCTTTGCCTTTTCTTCTTTCTTCCTTCTTTCTTTCTTTCTATGCTTCTCTCCTTCTTTTCCTCCCACACGAGCAAGCCATTCCCTCCTCTCCCTTTCTCTCTTCTTCTTCTTCTCCTCTCTTCCCCCATCCATTCTTTCTTTTCCTCCCTTTTTCTTCTAGGCTTTTCTCTTCTTCTTTTTTCATACTTAGCACCCTCCTCTCTTATTCTTTGTTTTTCTCGTTTCTCTTCTTCTTTTTTTTCTTTTTTAAATCCCCATGCAGCCGACTTCCCCACTCCTGCATGACAGCATGAGCCACTTCTTTAATTTTTTTTAATAAATTTTTCACGTAAAATTTATGCAAATGTCCTTAGAAGAGAGAGAAATATCTCAAACACCCATTACATAAAATAAAATCACTAAAACAACGCATCAAGGCCAATAACATACACCAAGGATAACTTAATCATTAATTAATTTATTATAAATAATGATTAAATGGGAAAATCAAGGTTTAAGGTGTTACATCCTAACCCCTTTAAAGGAATTTCGTCCTCGAAATTCTCGTGGCGAAAGACCAAGGGTACTGAATTCGGATGTTCATTTCACGATCCCAAGCAAATAGCACAACTACACCCCTCAGACTTCATGGGCTTGCAGCTAAAACTATGCTCGACTAAGCTATTTCAACCCATCAATGTCAAGATCAATATCCAAAAACATAGTTTTTCCTAAGCCGAACTCTACCATTCCATGATTGGGAGTCCCCTCTAGATACAAAATCCCCAATCGCAACTCACATTAAGGTCTCCCAGAGTCAAAAAACATCCTAAGCTTCCTGGGAAGACGCACCAAAACACTAGGATGATCAGGTGTTACCAGCTCCCACACGCTTCTGTTGCACTATTCCGATGCAAAGTCTGATCAAAACAAAATTGGACATCCAAATAGGGTGCCCCAAACAACACACCACAAGCAACAGACCTCTGGAAACTCATTGAAGTTTTCCAAGAGCAAGCAAGCAAATAACCAACAAGTAACAACCATCTAGGGACCCACCATGTCACCTAGAGCAACAACCAAACAAACAACAACCACCTGGAGACTCTCCAAGTCACCCAGAAACAAACAACAACATCCATGTGGGAACTCACAAAGTCTCCTAGAACAACTACCAATCACCAAATGACAACGAACATCTAGAGACCCATTAGGTCACCCAAAAACAAACACCGAAATAAGTAACAACATCTGAGGATCCACTATGTCTCTCAGAAACCACAACGAACAACAAAACACCCATCTAAAGACCCATTATGTCTCTCAGAAGCAACAACAAGAGGATGGCACTTGAAGCATCCTCCGCACTGACATAACACAAACAACACCAGACAAAGACACTAAACAACAAAAGACAACAACCAACACACATCTAAGAAGCTCCTTGCTTCACCCAGATGCAACAACAGGAGGACAGAACTGCAGACATCCTTCACACTGACATAGGAACAAACAATAACAACAATAAACAACAGACAACAACCACAACAACATACAAGAACGACAAACACAACCAATCAAATGAGGACAATAGCACACAACAAATAGTAGTCAACAACACATAAATCATCAATCTCCTAGTCGATCAACTGATTATGGAGGCTACATGAGGGGTAGCCAACTGCAACACTGGCACCGTTGACCAGATTGACTCAGAAGGAGGCTCTGTTGGCTTGGGACGAGCATGGCGAGGAGTGCTTCAACGATTTAAAGGATTGTCTAGTCACAGTCCCAGTATTGGCGTTGTCATCTGATAGTGGGGGTTTCGTAGTATACAACGATGCCTATAGGGCCGAGTTGGGGTGTGTCTTGATGTAGCATGGGAAGGTAATAGCTTACCCGACAGCTAAAGGACCATGAGAATAATTATCCACCCACGATCTAGAGATGGCCGCAATAGTGTTTGCCTTGAAGATTTGGAGACACTACTTCTATGGCGAGCAGTTTGAAGTCTTCACAGATCATAAAAACTTGAAGTATATCTTCACACAGAAAGACTTGAACCTAAGACAGAGAAGATGAGTGGAATATATTAAAAATTACGATTTCAGCTTGTCATACCACCTAGGTAAAGCAAACGTGATCGCAGATGCGCTGAAGAGGCTCACCCATGTCATGGCCAGCCTAATGATCAGGGAGTGGTGCTTGATGAAGGGGTTGATCAAGTGCATACCACGAAAGCAATCTCAAGGAACTGTACGGACCTTGCCAGTGAACCTGGCTTTTTGCCCAAGGATGATTGAAGCCATTGTAGTGGCCCAGCAGTTTGATCCCTTTGTAAGGGACACTTGGCAAAAGATCGAGGCAGGAGAGGCGCCTCATTTCTCAATTGGTGTAAACGGTGGGTTGAGGTACAATCTACGATTATACGTGCCTTAGATAGAAGAAGTAAAGAAGAGCTTGCTAGATGAGGCCCATTGGTCTAGATACACCATCCACCTAAGGAGCACCAAAATGTATAGAGATTTAAAGAGAAATTTTTGGTGGCCTAGGATGAAAAGAGAAATTATAGAGTTTATGGCAAAATACGTAACTTGTTAGATGTTAAAGATAGAACATCAGAAACCTAGAGGAACCCTACAACTTTTGGATATTCCAGTCTAGAAGTGGGAGCACGTGTCGATAGACTTTGTCACGAAATTGCCTAAGACCAGAAGAAAGAATGATATGGTGTGGATGATCGTTGACTAGATCACTAAGTCAACACACTTTCTATCAATGAGAGTGAGTCTTCCCTTACCGCAACTAGCAGAACTGTACGTGACAAAGATAGTCAGGCTACATGGGGTCTTAGTATCGATCGTGTCTGACAGAGACACTAGATTTACATCCACATTTTGGAAAGCTCTGCAGGATGCGTTTGAGACAGTATTAAACTTCAACACCGCCTTCCATCCCTAAACAGATGGCCAAACCAAAAGGACCATCCTAACTTTAGAAGATATGTTGTGAGCTTGTGCCTTTGATTTTTGAGGCAGTTGGAAGGATCACCTACCTCTTATAGAGTTCGCCTATAACAACAACTACCATGCCAGCATCGAGATGGCACCATATAAGGTATTGTATGGTAGGCCATGCAGAACACTCACCTATTGGAGCGAAGTGGGCGAGTGGCAGTTAGTGAGACCAGAGATCATGTAGTAGTATGAGGATAAAGTGGAGCTGATCAGAAAGAAATTGCTAACTGCATAGAGTAGACAGAAGAGTTATGCGGATCAGAGGCATAGACCCTTGGAGTTCGAGGTGGGAGACTTTGTTTTCCTTAAAGTGTCACCAACCAAGGGTGTGGCGAGGTTCAACAAAAGAGACAAGCTAAGCCCTCGCTACATCGGGTCATACCAGATCATCAGAAGAGTTGGTGAGGTGGCATATAAGTTGAACCTACCTCCAGAGCTGTCTAGTGTCCACAGCGTCTTCTACGTATCGATACTAAGAAAGTGTTTAGCAGACACATCCCAGGTTGTTCCAGTATAGTCAGAAGAGCTTCAACAAAACTTGTCAATGGTAGAGGATCTCGTACAGATATTACACAGAAAAGAACAAGTCCTTAGATACAAGATTATCCCATTGGTGTTGGTTCAATGGCGATACCAAGGAGTAGAAGAGGTGACCTGGGAGAGAGAGACAGACATTTTGGCACGGTACCCCCACCTGTTATATTGAGAGAGAATTTCAAGGTAAAATTCCTTTTAAGGGGGAAAGGATGTAATATCTGTGCTCGAGTTATCCAAAGTAAATGTAATTAATTCTTGAAATCTAGATAATTAGCTATATATTATAACTTGTGTCGGACTCTCTCTGATTAATTGGTTTTATCCTTGGTAATTTCCCTACTGTGTGGTATTTTGGACCAATGCGTGCCACATGTGCGCATATGGGACCGAATGGGGCCGGATCAAGTACTAAGTCAACTCAACAAAGTGCCATACAACCTCCATCGCCGTTCACTATGCATCCTCATCCCCGTTGCAACTTTACGCCATACCTTGTCGATTTGCCAAGATCCTCGAGACTTGTTGGTGACACACGGTGACAAGAAGGGGCTACTATAAGAGGGGAGGAGGAGATGGCATTGGGAGCGGCAACTCGGTAGGAAAGAAGAAAATTGGGGGTGAAACCAGAGAGAAAGAGAGCCAGAGAGAGGGGGTGAGTAGAAATGTGTGCATCGCTAGTGACCCTCAGAGCCTGGAGGACACCAGGAGATGGTGAGGAAGCTACCTGAGGAAGAGGGACTGCCGGAGATCACCGGAAGGGTACGTGTTCCTCTCTCTCGTTTCTTGTTCAATTTAAGCTTTATCCTCTTATTTATGCCATGATTAAGCATGAAAAGCATGAATATGAGTATATTCGAGTAGAATCATGGATGAATGTTGATTTGAGAATTTGTCCATGAATTTACAAGAGATTATGTGGAATTTTTGAGATTTAGCTACAGTGACTTGCGATGAGTATTTTTCAACTTTTGATTTTATATCTTGAGATATATGCCATGATTTTATTGAAACTTGTCCCAAATAGTAGTAAACTTGGTATGCTAGATTATATGTTTTATGTGTGAATTGTGATTCACAGGAAAGGAGTCTGCCAGAGGTCTCAATTTTGATGAACAAGCAGCCAAGGGGTTGAACCCTGTCCCTAGAAAATGGAGACTTCAACATGCCGAATCAGTTTGGTATGCCAAAATCCTGTCAAATTAACCCTAGATACCTGATTTCGATAGACCGAAATCATTCGATCTACCGAATCAAGAGATTTCGGTAGACCGAAATCATTCGGTCTGCCAAATCAGGAGATTGTGGTAGACCATTTAGTTTCGGTCTGTCGAATCAGGACCTAGATTTGTTTTGCCAAGATTTGCCTCAGTAAAGTAATAATACCTAATTTATGTGTTTTTGGCATGTTTACTTCATAAGAATTTCTTGAGATTTATGCAAAAAACACAGAGAAGTTATTTTAGAAAAGAAAAGTTTTACAAAAAAAAATTCCCATAACGAGAGAAATTTAGAATAAAGATTTCAAAGAAAAGATGCATGTTTTTAGAATAAGATTTCTAAAGTTGGAACCCCAATAAGAGAGACTAGGTGTTTAAAGAAAGTTGTTGAATGGGTCGGGTAAGATGACTCGTGAGTTCAAATACCAAGAAAGAAAGAGGCGTTGGGAAATGCATGCCCGTGCAAAGAGAAAATAGTGAAAGCCTGTTAGCTTAAAGGGGCCTAAGAAGCCCAATAGTGTGGCCTGTTGGCCGAGATAGACGATGGAATGTCCAGTACGGGAACTTTCACCGTGGCAGTGTAGGAGATTGAGGTTGGTGTTTTTCCCTCCTTTCATGGCCAGGTCACCTCTGATCAAGGTGGCACTAGAAAATAAAAGAGTTTTTAGATTTGTGATTTAGAATTAGATTTAAGCTAGAATCGAGCTGACTTTTGCCTTCTATGTTTTAGCTAGATTCTAGCAAGACGAGACCAGAGTTTAGGACTAGTTCCAGCCAAGATTTGGGTTTCATACATATTCAAGATTCATGTTTAGGCTGGACTTTAAACCCAAAGTTGTTTTCCAGAAATGCATTAGAATAGTACATGAGATTTAGAAACGAAAGAAAAGATTTGAAAAAAGTATGATTTCTCTGATATTTCTTAAAAAGAATTTACTAGAATTTTATTCAAAAATTGTATTCAATAAGAACCTAGAATAGATAAATGCACAGAAAGATTTCCAGAAAAGTTTAATAAAGTTCTGGTGTAACCATGCTGGCGAACACTTTGTGTGATGCGTGAAAGGCCGAATGCACAAAACTAAGCAAAATTACAGTAAAACTCCTGGTGAAAGGCTAAAAGGATGCAAAGAATGGAGCCGTCACATTATCTACTTAAACAAGAGACAAGGAAAGTCATGTAAAATACAGATGCAGTGCTTTATGCCTAAGAGATGCAACACTTTGGTCACCGCATGTCAGAAAAATGGACAAGGATTCATATTACGTGTAAGGAAGGTGTTAGGCACCCCCACACATCCGAAAATTCGATCTTTCTGGGTTTATTATTCGTATGGTGTGGCTTATGTATGCATGTTCACCTATGTCTAAAATACATGCTTGATTATATGTCAAATGCGAGTATGGGTGGAAATGCATGCAACCTAATACTTAATAATGCTGTGTTGGATCTGGACCAGAACATAACGCCACTGATACGGTCCACGAGGGAAATACGTAGGACAATCACGTCCGGTCAAAAGAATACGATATAGCTTGCATCATAGTTCTAAATGAATGCAAATGCACGCTTACATTATGTGATGTGTGTACATGCATGTAGGTTATGCTAAATGATATGCAAATGCTTGGATGTCGTGCAAAGCTAGTGGTGGACACAACCTATTGCTCAGACTCGCTACCTGGACTTTGAACCGTACGTTGGCACAAAGAAATTGCATTGGCGAAGTTCAAAAGTACAACTGCTTCACAAGAGTTCAAGTAGTACCACATTATAAAATGTGAAGCTTGTGCTAACTAGGGTGTACAGGGGCCATGTTAGGATGTTAGTGGATGGGTCTAATGCATGAATGGGGTCCTAACATGTGTAGAGGCTCCTACCTATCTTCTCCCTTCATTGTTGGGTTCACCAGCAACCCATGCCCGAAAACTCCGGCCACAAACTCTGACAAGCCATTCCAAGACTTCCAATGGATGGAGGAGACAAAGAGGAAGGCAAAGATGTCGTGCTAATGGATGAATGCAATGTCAAATGAAAATGTAGATAAATGAATGAAACATAAAAAACCAATAATGCTATATGAAATCTCAGTATGCTTGTATCAAATATGACGCGAAGGAAACTAGAACTAGTAACATCCAATCAATAAAAAGATGAAACACCAAACAACATATGAAATGAACTAGCAAACACATACGTAGGGACAACCAAGCATGGATGATGCAAACAAATAGGAACCATACATGGACATGTGTGGATGGAAAAATAAAACACGAATGATGTAAAACATAGACTGATGCATATGGATGATAGAATATAAATATAATTTATGTCATGGCAACCAAGAAGCATGTATGGAAACGGAAAACACAACAAATCAAATGAAAAACATGCATTTTAGACAAGGAGGAGATCATATCTGTGCATGGATGGGCTGTTGTCTCGGCAGTTCACCTCGCAGCGGTCCGGTGGCTATGAGGGTGCTATGGCCGTTGCTTAGTTGAGCGGAAAAGGAGTGGTGGATGGCCGAAACACGAGCTGCATAGTGAATTAAAAGGCACTGCCGGTGTGCCGGAATAGGGAATGGTCTCAACGGTAGGGAAGGCTTCGCTGGAGAGTGAGGAGTGGAAAGGATGGGCCACTATTGGACGGCTACATGATGGTTGCTGCTGCTATGTGCTATGTGATGATGGGTTGGAGGTGGAGGTTTGTGCTGACTGGGACGTGAGAGGAGAGGGGAGGGCTACTAGAAGGTGCTGGTTGGTTGCTAGGAGAGTAGAGAGGGATGGAGAGATGGAGGGATGGAGATAGGGGCTGCTAGGTGTTTAGAGGAGGAGGTTGTGAAAGGAGAGGAGAGATGGTGGTTGCTGCTGCATGCTCCGTGGGAGGTGGTTGACTGCTGCTGTCTTGGGAGGTGGTGGTTGTTACGTGGGGAGTGGGAGGAGAGAAGATGGAGAAGGGCTGTTGGTGAGGGAGAGAGAGAGATGGAGCTTGCTGTGAATGCTGGGAGCGAAAGTCTCTTGGGTTCTTGTGTTGGGAGAGTTACGTGAGAGAGAGGAAAGAGAGAGGGAGAGATAGAGAGAGAGAGAGAGAGGAGGAGATGAAGAGGTGGAGGAGAATGGGAGAGTTAGGAGATGAAAAGAGAAGGGAGTGGCGAGTTACGAGAGAGAGAGAGAGAGATGAAGGCTTTAAGTAGCTTGGAGTATAAAGAGAAATGCGTAGTGAAGAAATGCAATGGCTACATAAAGAAAAATACAATGGCATGATGAAGAAGCACGTAGTTTAGCTACATATAGAAATGTATGTAACAGGTCACGTGAAATGCATACAATGACTTAGGATAGAAATACATAATTTAGCTACATAAAATGCATACATGCTAAAATTTGGTGAATAATATACATGCATATATTGATTACGTGTATAATATGCACGTAATGACTACGTGAATAATATGCAAAAATGGAGTAGATGTGCTTTTGGACTTAGGATAAGGATGTGATGGTATGGTTTTGGGTTACGCCTTGTCACCACTGGAGCAAATTCTGTCAGATAAGTCCGTCTATGAGTTGCCAAAGTAGACTATCTACATTTGGAAAACCTAGAATTTAACTCATAAGTGTTTTCCGTTGTTTTTTTTTTTTGGACACGTACTGGATGACTTAGAAGTCACTTACACGTGTTTTTACTTTATCTTGTTCTCAAATGCTTAGTTGGTATATAGTCCAGCACGGTGTTCAAGTACAGGAACCACTAGCCACACACACACAGGTTCTGGGAAAGATTACATATTGTTTTCTTTATTAGTGCTTTAATCTTAATTTAGTAGTTTAGATCCCTTAACGCCTGATTGGGGGCGTTACATCTTTAGTCCTTTATACTTCCTTTGCCCTTGGTTTTGGTGTGGTACATGTTGAGCTTGCTAAACTATTTAGACAGGTTGACATTGTTAGGGTTGATACCGCAATTGCACTTATTGTTGTTGCTACTAATATGGTCCTTGACATTAATCATCTTGTCCTTCATCGACTGATAGTTGCATGACATCATCTATGGTGCTATTGGCCTTGTATCTCGGTGTACATTTCTTTGGTTCAAGGAAGGATTGATAGCTTTGTTACACATGACTCTAGTTGCACATTCATAGAGTTGTGGATTAGTGTAAAAATCACTGATCAGTAGTCCATCTTTGAGTGCCTATGTGGTCTTCCGAGCAATAATATCGACTACTTGGTTTTTTGGGATGTAGTATTCAGATCTTGTAGCCACATCTCACCATGTGTTGATGTAAGTGACGAAGTCCTTGTTGGGCTTCATCTTCTCAACAATGAGGTCTCCTATTATAGACTTATGCAAGATGTGATGGCTATATTGATTTAGAAATTTCTCCTCCACTGTCCTGAAGTTGCTGAAGTCATAGGTTATGAGAGTGTTGAACCATTTAAATGCTTCTCCCTTGAAGCTCTTGAAGAAGAAATATGTAGTGAGTCCATTGTCATATTGATAAGCAAAGTATCCATGGTGAATGTAATCAAGTGATTCTTTAGGTCATCTATCCCATTATACATCCACATCTATGGCCATCTTAAATCGCAAAGGCAAGTTAAAGTGTGGAAACTTTAAGGTGTTGAAGGTGGTCGTTAGCCAAGGCATTAGTAATCATTCTCTTGGCAACAATGTTTTGGATTGGTTATTGAGTTGTGATATGGTGTCCTTGATGTGGGTGGTATTGCTCGTGTTGAGGAGCAATACTATTGTTGGAATGACATAGGCAATTATTGTTGCTAGGCTTTTACGTAACACTACTGAGCTGGCACATGAAATTGTTGGTGTTGGATTGGCATTTAAAGTTGTTGCCAAGGAGGTAATTGATGTTAAACATTGTGACTTTGTATCCCTTGAGTAGAGCAAGAATTCTCCATAGATGGTGTTCGCCCTTACACATAAGTGAGTGCTCCTATTGATGTTTAGTTTTAGTGAGCAAAAGATTGTGTCCCTTGTACTTGGTTAGCAGGAAGCGCTATCCACTGTTAACTGTAAACTTAGCCTTGCAAGACTTAATTGGGTTATGAGTGCTATTGGAGCTCGAATTGTTCATTTTTTTTCTCACCGTTAATGTAGAGGTTGGGATTAACCATTCCTTTGATGGGTGATAGATGTGCTTGATTTATAATGCTTAGTGTAGAGAATTGAAATATGATTTGAGTTGAGTGAAATAAATTGATATACTAGGTTGGTTGTAGGTATAGATGAATTGAGGTATGTAAATGAAATAAATTGATATGATAGACCATTATGCATTTGACTAGATGGAATGGTTTTAAGTTGCTGATTATCATTTGATTTAATGGGCTCTATGATGGAATATTGGATTATAAAAGAATTGGTTTGTATATATAGAGTGTTATATGAGGGATTAATTGTGGAATAATTAAAATGGTCTGGATTAGAAGAGATATGGGACGAAGTGTTGAAAAGGAATTGATCATTCTCTACTATTGTGACTGTGCCTGGCCTGGGGCAATCATGCGGGGGGTCGCACTAGAGGGAGGAGGCCACAGCTATGCCAAGATGGCGAAGGCGCGAGATGGGATAAAACAGAAAGGAAAAGGAGTTGTCACCTAGTCTTTTAAGGGAAAGACGAGGAAAATCACAAACAAATCACAAAAAGTGAATGAATGAGATACAAACATGAAAGCCAGATGTCTACTAACCAAATGATGGGTAAGGATTCCTATTACGCACGGGGAAGATGTTAGGCCCCCCGTACGCCGAGATTTCTAGTCTGATTCACTTGCTAGAAGCTAAATGAATGTTTGCTACGCCTAGATTGTGTTCTAATCATGCTGATATGAATGGCAAGACAAGACTGGATGGATGTATAAGAGGGTACGCGAAAACTGCGGAGAAATTCTCGTGAAATGATGAAATCACAAAGTATGACACAACAAAGAAAATCATATGAAATGACAAGGTTTCTGGCGAGAAAGGCTTGAAAAATCATACAGGTCTCAAGAATGTCAAAAATGCAACTAACTCAAGTTGTTAGAATCAAAGAAAGCATCGTAGAAATCAAGGTGGGAAAACTGCAAAAAAGTCCACATAAAACAGGAAAATTGTGACATGTGAAAAAATTCACATAACATGACGACGTTTTTGTAAAGAATGGTTCAGAAAACTATACTGGTGTCAAGGGGATTAAAAATACAGCAGACCTAAATCATTAGGAGTGTAGAAAACACTGTAGAAATCCAAACAGAAAAAATTGCAAAGAAATCCACATAAAATAAGCAAATGGTGAGATGAGAAGAAAATCACATAAAATGACGATATTTTTGTAAAGAATAGTCCAGAAAACCATACTGAGGTCAAAAGATGGAAGGTGGGGTCAACCCAAGTCATCGAAATCATGGAAAAAGTCGTAAAAATCAAAAAGGGAAAATAATCCGTGGTGGGGCCAATGTCGGCCTTCAGGTCTGTTAATATACGCCCTCAGGCGATGAAATTCAAATCAAATCAAAAAATCTAAAAATATGGAATAAAGATAGTCAAATCGAATATCAGATGAAGGAATCCAAAGACAGATGAAAGAAAAATCCACGAAAGAATGCATGAAAAGCAGACTTTTTCAAAGAGAATGGACTAATGTGCAAATACAACAAAAACACTATATATAATGCATGGAAATGTACCTAAATGCGTAAAGGATGCTAAGAAATGCTTTGGACAGAAAATATGCATGACTTGGTACAATAACTGACACACTGACATACATGTGCATGAATTGATGACACAGGGGCAATTTGGTCACTTCAGTGGTCAAATGTGATAAATGCATACATGGGGATAATGCATGGTCTAAGGTATGCCAAAATGTATGAAAAATGTCAGGAAAAAAGAAAACATGCAAAAGAAAATGTCTTGAAACAATAAAACAATGTAAAAACAATAAATGACAAGTATAGGAACCAAAATGCAAAATTCACAAAAAAAGGTGAAAACCTAGATCAAAATGCATTCATAAACTTCTATCGTAGTGTACAGATGATGGATCAAAGGAAAATGTGACACTAGGATGTGAGAATTGTACTTAGATAATTCCTTGAAAACTCAGGGTCTAATGTGTAAAATTCACAGAAAGAGAAAATTCAAGGTTAAAAAAGTCTTATCTTGATGCTAGGATGTAAAATTTAAAGAAATGTGGCTATGTGATGTGACATGTGTGAAAATTATACTTTTGGTAATTTCTTGAAAATCTAAGGTCTACTGTGCAAAATTCCCACATAGGGTGCAAATCTGACAAAAATGTGAAATCAGATATTCATTTATATTGCAAACAGATTTTTTTGATGAAAACTTTATTTAGGTGATGATTTTACATGTACATGTGATCAATAAATGGAAAACATATTAAAATGTGATTTAAAATGCAATAAAAACTATCATTAATGATTTAAGAAAGTTTCAGAGACCTAGATGTAAATTTTCCTATCTAAAAAACATTATAGATTCAATTCAGGGACTGATTTGCAAAATTTCAAGACCAAAATGTGATAAAACTTATGATTTTTACACGATCAGTGTAATTATGGATAACTTTAAGGTCTAAAATGCAGATTTTACAAAGGAAACTCTTTTCAAAGAACTCTAGGGGCAAAATGCAAAAGCTCAGGACTTACATGCAAAGAAAACATGATCTCAGGGATTTAAGTGTGATAACACATGCACGAATAGGACTGAAAATGCAATTAAAAGTTAAATACGGCAAAATGTGCAATATTTGCAAAACAATTTTAAAATAAGAAAATTCAGTAGTCACAAAGTAAATTTTCAAGACTCATTTGCAAAGAAAACATGAATATATGGGTCTAACTGTGAAAAAACAAACATTTATGGGACTAAAAATGGAATTACAATTTAAACAAGAGAAAACATGCAATATTTACAAAAATAATAAAAGAATGAAACTTAATTAAATCTTCAGGGGCTTAAACATAAATATATAGAACCTAAGTGTAATAAAAAAAGGACCTAAAAGTAATAAAAAAGGACCTGGATGCAAGAAAAAAGATCTAAAAGAAATTTCAGGGACCTAAATGTAACGATAATTAGGACCTATATGTAATTATAAAAAACTAAAAAATAATTTCCTAAATCTAGTTGTTTCAAAGATCGCCAGCGATCCCGCTCCTGCGGGAACTCCGGAGCGGGATCGCCGGCGACCCTCTGACGGCGCTGTGACGATGGGAAAGCGGTGACGGTGGTAGGAAGAGCTTGAGGGCACCATGGGGAGCACCTCCATGGCTGTGGACTGGACTGGGGAGGCCTCCCCCACCTCGAGCTCCAGCGAGCAGTGTGGGGACGACGACAGTGACTCGACGACAACGTTGCAGCAACGGTGAGCAGCATCCAAGGGCTGAGGGAGTTCCGGGATGCCATCACGAGCTTTCCAGCGGCCTCGGGGAGCAAGGAGGGCTACTAGAGGCCTCCTCCCATTCAACTCGCCGAAGAAAGCGGCGGTAGGCTCCGGCGATCGTCGAAAATCGTCGGTGGAGGATTGGAGGATGGTTGGGGTGGTTGAGTGAGGACCGAAAGGAGGTGAGGCGCCTCCTAGAGGCTGTGCGAAGGTCTGGGGACCCTTAGACCACCCCTCCCGCTTGGTTCTCCGGTGACGACTCCGGTCGTCTTCCACAGCGACGTCAAGTGGTGCTCCGTCTGCCTGGGCTTCCTCGAGATTAACGGAGGACTCAGGGAGCAAGGAGGAAGAGGGAGGAGATGAGGGGGGGCGCCAGGACCTCATCCCGAGCCGAGAGGCCACTAGCCTCACCTCCAGTGGTGAACCCACCACCAGAGTAAAAGGGGACGGCGCGACAGGAGGTTGTCTCTGGTAAAACACGACCAGTAGGCTAGGAGAGGACTTTACAGACCTAGAGGGATGCTAAATTGAAGCTAATAGGGGAAGGAGAATACCTGGAACGACTTGAATGTCCTCCGGCGAGGCTCGATGACGGCTCTCTGGGCTGATGCTCCGGCGACGTTTTAGAGGGTCTCCGGGGCTGCAAGCGGGTTGAAGAAGGTGTTCTGAAGGTAGGGAATTGGCTGGGTGGTCTAGGGCTCAAGATGGGGTGCTCTCTCAGAATCTCTATCTCCGGTGATCTCCGTTTGGTTTCTCCTCTCCGCTCTCTCCGTTTAGTTCCCCGTTGTTGGTGGTTTCTCTAGGTCTTTAAGGGGTGGATGGCGCGAGGGGAATCGTGGATGGTGGCTGGCAGTTGGCCAAATTGTGGGGAAGGAGGGAGTAAGGAGATGGGGCACGCCAGAGTTATTTTTTCATTTTTCCTAAGTTTCAGGTTGAGAAAAATGCAATGAATGTATAGGCTTAACGGGCCTTGCGTTGTGGACTTTTGGTTTTTTTTTTGTTTTGTTTGTGGTTTTGCTTTAGTGTTTTGGTTTTTGTCTTATGTTTTTTAATTATTTGTTTTGGCGATTTTAATTAAATCTTGATTTTGTGATTTTGAAGTTTAATTGTTTTTAAATTAAGGTTTTTAGGGGTATGAGTTTAATTTAGTGATTTTAAGTTAGGGTCTTTTGTGTTTGATTAAGTGATTTAGGGTTTTTAGGATTTTAATCATTTTTGGGTTTTTGTGATTTAATTAATTTAGTTCTTTTTGTGATTTAATTAATTGGTTTTAAATTAGGATTTTCAGGATTTTAATTATTTTAGGGGTTTTTAGGATTTTAATTAAGGGTTTTTTAGTTTAATTAAGGTTTTGTAGTTTTAATCATGGTTTTTAATTTAATTAGGGTTTTTTGTATTAGAATTTTGAGTTTTAATTTAGGGTTTTTAAATTTTAATCATGGTTTTTAGTTTAATTAGGGTTTTTTAACTTAATTAAGTGACTTTAGGGTTTTTTAAGTTTAATTTAGGTTTTCCTTGAAATTAAATGGACTAAAGTGGTTAAAAAAATGGATTTTATTTGATTTTGACTTTAATTTGGGTTTTCACTTGATTAATTTGGATTTTAAATATTTTTAGATTGATTTAAGTGGATTTTGCTTGATTTTGATTTTAATTAGGGTTCTACTTGATTAATTAGGGTTTTAAATGTTTTTAGGTGGATTTTGTTTTATTTTGGTTTAAATTAGGGTTTTACTTAATTAATTAGGGTTTTAAATGGATTTAGGTGGATTTTATTTAACTTTGGTTTTAATTAGTGGTTTTTGCTTGCATTAAGTTAGAATGGACTTGTAGTGGGCTTGTATCGGCCTAGTGGGCTTATGCGGGCTTAAGTGAGCTTTGATCAAGTTAAGATTTAAGAGTGGTGGTTGTAACCAGAGCATCTTCCAGAGTAGTATGCTGTCATGTGACAGTAAAATCGAAATGTCTACAATTACACATGTATTGTATCTTTCCATTACTTGAAAATTATTGCCTTTGACTCAGTTGACAGATGTTGCTTTGTATTAACCGTAATGATGTGACAAATGGCTCTATGTAGCTTGACTCATCACCACTGGCATGTCAAACTCGAGCGTGATTCCAAACATACTTGATAAAACATTTCTAATAAACTACTTGTCCTTCATTCTTCTCCATTTATTTGAGCTAAGATTTTTGAATTTTACTTTGATTTTTCAAATTTTGATTTTTTTTGAAATTTTCAAAATTTTCAAATTAATTTTAAAATTTTGTTTTTTAATTATTTTTAAAATGTCCATCCAGATAGCTTTTTTCCATATATTGAAAGGTTAGCACATAGATTAACTAGATCTCCAACTATAAATAAAATAAAAGCATGCATTGTGTTTTAATCACGTACGTAACTTTTTTACCTAAAAGTTCGTCAACTGTCACAGTGGATAAACCATACACTCAAAATACAAAGAGCACATGAAGAAAAAACAACAAAAGAAGCAATAGTTAAGCTTTCGGATTAAGGACCTAGTGCATTGAGAGTAACAAAAACTTCAGCTTTGTGATGAAGGTCCTGCTGCATTGGTAGTACACAACTGTTGTCCAGAATATGCAGGAAACAGCTGGTACTCATAAGCAGGATGTAGTCGAGGGAATTGACCACACTGGAATGCTGGTGGTGGTGGTGGTGGTAATTGTTTCTCCGCACCTGCATTGCTCTGACCTGCTTCTTGATTCAGCGCAAGAGTACCCATCCTTTGAGGATCCATCGATGGGTAGAAAGCCCGCTCAGCCGGTGCCAGTGTCGGACCCTTCACCTCCGTTATCCTGGCTTGTGCCTTTCCCCAGAGGAGCTTTAGCCACAGTCCCTTAATGACAAGCTTGTTGGACAGTTCTTCTGCCGCTTTCTCAGCGCCTTCTCTTGCTGTGTATGTAACGAATGCACATGCACGTTGGGTTATCAACCGGATCGACTCAATCTCACCATGGGCA
This sequence comes from Posidonia australis, assembly GCA_024699735.1. Lineage (NCBI taxonomy): Eukaryota > Viridiplantae > Streptophyta > Magnoliopsida > Alismatales > Posidoniaceae > Posidonia > Posidonia australis. The sequence continues at coordinate 7,260 of JAMKQA010021248.1, read as the reverse complement.
TAGAAGTGATCCTTAAGGTCCTCTTCTGTCACCCGAGCACCAAGGCCTCCAACATAAAGAGTCATTATACTCTTGTCATCTGGAGGAGCCGGAGAAGACATCTCACCAGCCTTATTTAGGAGCTTTACGGCGACAGGATCATTGACTCTGCAGGCAAAGACAGTTGGAAGGGCAGTCAGCTCCAGCAACTTTTAAGTTATCATGTCAGTGAAGATATTAAACCAAGAAAATAGTTGCAACAAAAAGAAGTTTCTTTTAAATCATAAAGCAAGAATTACTGTCTAGCTTGGTAGTCGAAAGCAGTTGCAATCTGACGGCTTGATCATAAAACATGTATTAGACTTGTAGGTCCACCTTAGTATAGCCAGTGCACTTTCTGTAACAAATCTCACCTTAAACAGTTAAAGGAATGGACACAATAGTATAAATTTTTTAAACAAGCTCACGGTAGAAGATAATACAAATTCACTTTCCAGTAGCGACAAGTGGTAGCATGTACGTATCCTTATTTATTTATTTTTAAAACCATAGACCAAATATGAGGCTAGACCTCATTGGAGTTTTTTCATAAGTTGTAAAGAAGGTATTGGTATGATGTAAAAAATTTTAAATACAGCAACAAGGTAATCAAAATATAAAGTCCAAGAAATGTGTATAATGAAATAATAATATATTGAAAGACTATACGATAGTTTTCATTAGCCAATACAAAAAACTTGTCAAGACAATTATGAAGAGAATAAGTAGGCACATCAGGCCATACAAAGAAATTATAAAAATTGATGAATACCACAACTTACCCATAGTAACAATCTTTAAAGTTTTGCTTAGCTAAGTCTCCTGTAATCGGCATCTCATGCCGATATGGACACTGCACCTCTAGTGCATTCACCTCGCACATAGAAGCTGCAGACATGTGCTCTATTTCTTTTATAATAAGGTGTCGTCCTTTGCAACTTCAATATCATGTCATTTGGGTGAACCTTTCCATATGAAGGCTCATAGTCTATTCCAGCAATCGCCTAAACAAAACAAGTTAATAAAAGAATGAATAAGCACATAGGCTAGACACACTACAGCGTATCAAACATAAGTGGGCAACAGCCATAAAAATTGTAACATGACCGTATCAAAGATGTTAATGAGGCTCTACCATGCTATATTACTATGCTAGCTCTACAAAAAGGGTCTAAAATATCAACTATATCATATCCTAAATGATCAGATAAACAAATGCTTCTAGCAAGTTATCATCACTGTGCAGAATTGAACATGCATGACATCAGAAATTTGCATATCTGCTAAATGTAGCATTTGACAAAGAAGACTCTGGAAAACTTACACTAACAAAGAAAGTGTTGTTAATTAGGATACGTACCTGACGATAGTGCTCCTTGGCAAAATACCCCTATTGACATCACTCCTTGGAATAGCATGATTGGAACTGATGGACAGAGTGGTATCTCGGACTTGGACCGGCAAAGCCATTGTCAAGATCTAAGAGACAAACTTGGCACACGTTTTTCAGCTTGCTACATGTTTGGCAGACCTCAGTCTTTTTGAACCTTGCGTCACGACATGCCTTCCATCTGAAAACAGTGAATGGCTGGGTACAGATTTTACATTCTTTGCCGTAATCACTCTTTGTCTGTAAAACAAAAAGAGAATGTGAGAGAGATATTGTGAGGTCAATACAGAAAGGATTGAACCAGAAGAAAGATACATATCATGTTCAAGGAATTTTGCATTCAAAGGATCACAGCATAGGTGAGTAGAGTACTTCAACAAACTTCATGAGTGAATATTCGTAGAGATATAATGTAACAATTTGATACAAAAGACTGCTTATTTCCAAGAGCACTTGAAGTCGCCAAGATAAAGTGGTGTAATAGTGCTCCTACTACAAACTAGACATAACTAGTAGCTCTGGATAAATTAATTGATGAATTAGATAGGATCAAAGAGACAAGTTGGGTGTTAACTTATATGAAACAAATTGTGAAGAAATAACTGAAAGGGGCCAGTTATCTTCAGCTTCGAAGAGATGACACACCATTCGAAGAGATGGACACTCGCCGAGACATGATTGACAGATGATGGGGACATCTGACCGCTCCCACCCGTCGGCCTGTGCATCTCTCAGCAGCCGATGAGCCATCCTTCAAGCACCAATCAGAGTTTGTTTCTTCTCCATCTCCTCTCCGGGAAGACAGACGAGAGAAGTTTAGGGCCTGTTTGTGCCCCAAAAACGAAAGAAAATGGAAACGTAAGTCTAAGGGAAACCAAAGGAAACAAAAATTAATGCAATTTATTTCCCATTTAACCAATTTTCTGGCATTTGTATCTATCATTGTAAACAAACAGAAAACAAAAATTATGTGTTTGTACATGCCGATGGAAATAGATGGAAACCTATATGTATGTACTCCTTGGTCATTATTCAATAACAGATCATTATTTTTCCCTCTAATCTTCACAATTGGATTTTGTTTACAACCACAACTCTCATGCAAATGCTATGAAAAAATTTAAGATCTCAAATGACTAAAAACAAAGTTGTAGAAATTAAACATACTAAGTGCCTTTTGATTCATGTAATATCCAAAAGTTTGTGCGACATTAGTGCAGTGAACCAATTTTAATCAGATTGTTTTTGAGAAAAGAAAATGTAATTTCATCATCTAAAAAATTCAGAGAAATGTACATCTTGGAGCAAAGAGATCCAAGAGAAAAGAAAAGCTTAAAAACACAAGATTAAATAAAAAATCTCTCCAAAACTTTACTGCCCAGCCATCTCTTACTCCACAAACTTGAGGAATCCAAACACAGTCCATCAAAACTGGCTGAAGCTCAGGTTCCTGGTGGTTCTGTCTGAAAACCTTTGATGCATATGCTGAAAGAACTTACACATCTCTAGTTAACTCCCAAAATCAAATCAATATGCAGTTAAGCACCCAAATTGCAGTGAGACATCTTCTTCCGAATAGTTACAAAAGGCACAACGGAATGGGTTCTCTGTTTGTGAGGAGGAGGCCGATTCCACCTCCTCCCTGCACCCGACGACTGTAAACAAAGCCCCCCGCCGATTCCACCACCTCCCCGCCCCCGACGATTGCTGTGAACAAAGCCCCCTCCTCCCCGCCCCCGATGGCCTCATCCCTTGGAAGATAACGCGAGGGAAAAAAGTACTTACCGCGAGGTGAACAAAATCCGCTCGTCATCCTAATTGAAACCATAACATATAGATTAATTAATTATATAATTAAATTTTATTTTTAAAAATAGAAAATTAAAATAAATGGAACGTCTACAGAAAAATTTTCCTATAGACACCTACACAAATCATTTCCTGTTCCAAACAAGAGAAATTACCGAGAAGATGGCAGTTGATTAGGATTGTCGAATTTGTCAAGTCAAATTCTTTTACTTATTTGATTCGACACTTTAATCTAGGATTTGAGTTAAGATCTAATCTATTAATCCAAAATCACAAAAGATTGAGTTACTATTGAAACATGCCATCCTATACAAACTTATAAATTCATACATTGAGTTTATTATAATATTGAATAATATTATATATTATATATTTTGAATACTATTGTATATTATATATTGAATAATATATAATATATATTATTTAATATTGAATATTATTATATATTTTATAATATTGAATAATATTATAATATTATATATTATATATTTTATTTAATTAGATGTTGATGTATTATTGTTTACAAACTTATAAATTCATACATTTATTATATGAGTAAGTTTATCGAGTATTATAAAACATTTTCTATGTAAAGATAATAGAATTATATATCTTTTATTGTATAAATTTGTTCAAATATAAATTTTTTATTTTTTTTAATGAATATTTCACCTATTTTAACTTATTAAGACAATCTAACCCATTTTCTCTAAAGAGATCAAGCATTGAAAAAATAGATTATTATATGACAAATGGATTGGATAATAGGTTAACTTTTAACCTAATCTGTTGACAATCCTAGATTGAACAAATCATGTATATTTCTTATGGAATAAATTACACATACCCCTTGACTTTAAAGATAATGTCAGACACCTTCTCTATTTCAAGGATTTGGTGTGCCTCCCCTGTCACTTAAAATCCATTTCAAATCACCCCTAGCCATTTTATAACATTCCATTTTGACCAATACTGTCACTAACCATTCTAAATACCCCATGTGTCTCATGAATGAATAAATCATAAATAAATTTAAAAGATACCAATAATTAGTTTTTTTCATTTTTCTAATATCAAACATAGATAAGTCTACTCCAACAACAATATCACAAGTAATAATACTAATGTAAGTATACAAAAAAAAACTCAAAACACATTCAGGATTTGAATTTTGTGGTGGGGATAATTTAGCCTAAACGAACATGTCCTTTCCCACAGAGGTGATTTGAAAGAAGATTCAAGAGGGCACACCAAACTTTCGTAAATAGAGGGGGTTTTTTCAATTGACTATAAAGTTAGGAGGGTATATCTAATTTACACATACATCTTATATTTTTGTTAATACGAGATATTGTGGTATTTTAGCCAATCTAATCACACATACGTGAAAAATTATGTAATAACTAATTTAATTCCATTCTAAAAAACTCCTTAAATAACCATCCACTCCTCTATCTCTCTCTCAAACAAATGGAAAAATATGTAATAGCTAAATCAATTAGTACTAGTGGAACATACATGTAAAGCTTGCATGCATGAAAATGAACAAAAATAGGGAAGAGTCTACTTTGCCATTGACGGTACTATAATTTGAAAAACAACATATGACTTTGAGCTAATCCATATTGAAGAAATGCAAATAAGTAGGATAATGCTCCACTTTTGTGGAGCTTTGAACTTTAGTAGATAAAATGTCACGATAAGTGATCTTTACTAATTATTATTACTATTGCTCCAAAAAAAAAACAAAGTCGTCGTTACTTTATCCAAAATTCAACGAAAAATCCAATTGTAGAATTCAGAAAAAGAGTGCTATGATAATGATGAAGTAATGAGGAGGGGTACATAGCCTATACAAATTTGTGGTTTATTTTTCAAATTCCATCGTGTAGACTTTACTAAAAAAAAACATCATCATGTGGGTATAGATATATTTTCATCAAACACTAACTTCTAATTGGGAAATATGAAAAGAATGGTATTGCATCTAATATTTCCATTGTATAACATGACGTATATTTATTATAAGGGTTATGTAAGTGTAACATTTCGAATCTTAACCTTCTTACTTAATTATAATTAATAATAATTAATTAGTAAATATGTTATTTCAGTGAAAGTTATCTGCTATGGTGTGACGTGACCCATGGATATGTAGGATTGGAGATGGAAGAATGTAGGATGCCACAGTGTCGTCAAGATTCTAATTCGAGAGTTATTCTACAAACTTTGGGTGTTTGAAGTATTCTCTTGTTCTTTAGAGGTGTTTGTGCAAAATGTGTATAAAAAGTTTATTAAAAATAATAAAAGGGAGGGCCGCTCATACATTATAAGGAGGAAAGGAGGTGGTTAACTATGATTGTGTGCATGGACTTTTGAAGAAAAAAAAAGAGAGATGAGATGAGAAGGGAGAAGGCTCGAGAAGAGGAAGCTAAGGGAGGAAAAAAAAAAAGAGGAGGATCAAGGGAGGAAGAGGATTGAGAGTGGGAAAGAGAAAGAAGAAGAGAAGGCTAGCTCATGCATGGGAAGAGAAGAAGAAGTAGAAGAAAGAAGTAGAAGAAAGAAAAGAGAAGAGGAATGAGAAAGAGGTACATATCCTGCCTTATGTTCTTGATTTTCTTTTTTTAGCTTATAATTCTTGTAAATATGTTGTAGAGGATGGTTTGTGAGTATGGAAGAAATTTTTATGATTTTGGTATGATTTTAGTGTATTTTTTGAAGAATATTCAGAAACAGCCACAGATGAGTCATTCTGAGTTCCTCTACTTCAATCTTGAATAACGCAAGCTACAAATATTGGATTTGCATAATTTCTGTTGCATTACAAAGTAGACTGAAAGATCTTTGTTTTGGTAGCTCATTTGTAAATTTTTGTGGCCTGTAGGGATAACAGTTTTCATGCAAAGATTGAGAACTCATTCAGTTAGGTTAGTCTGAGTTTCAAAGCTTCAATCATGTATATCTTGAATTATATGTATTGGATTCGAATGATTTTTCTTTTATGTCAAAGTAAACTTATAAATCTTCATTTTGGTATATTATTTGCCATTTTACGTAACCTGTGGAGAGAGCAGCAAGGGTTGCAAGTCGAGTAACCCATCTGGTTGCCCCACTCAGTAACAGTGTGCCATACCAGATTGGATCTTGGAGCTTATGACTTGAATATCTTGAGATATGAGTAATGGATTGGCTTTATTCTTATTGCATTGGAAAGAAGACTCAAAGATCTTTGTTTAGGTAGCTTATTTGTTAATTTTCGTTTCTTGTGGAGATGCCAGTTGATGTGCAAAGTCTAACAACTCATTCAGAAAGCCAATTTAAGTCTTAGAGCATCCAGCTTGTATATCTTGAGTTTTGGGTATTGGATTTAGATAATTTTTTGTTACATGTTGAAGTAGATTCAGAAATCTTCATTTATGTGTATTACTTGTAATTTTCCATGGTCTGCGGAGAGATTAGTGAAGATTACAAGTTGAGTAACCCATCTGTGTTCTCTGTCTGAAAACTTCTTAAGTTGATTACTGTTAAGCTATTAGATCCATTTGCTTTGATGAGATGTAACTTGAGCTATACATGCTAGATTAGGATGATTCATGCTCCATTGAAAAGTAGACTCAAAGATCTTTATCTCAGTATGTTACTTGTTAATTTTCATGTCCTATAGAGATTCCAGTTATTGAGCAAAGATTGGAAAACCGATTTAGTAGGTCAGCTTGAGTTCCAGAGCTACAATCATGCATATCTTGAATTATAAAAAATGGATTTGAATAATTGTTATTTCATGTTAAAGTATACTTAGAAATCTTCCTTTTTGTATATTACTTGCAATTTGTCGTGGCTTGTAGAAGAATTGGTGAAGATTCTAAGTCAGGCGACCTTATTTTGATTCTACTGTTAAAGCTTGGAACACGTGCCGGATGTGCGATCGACCAGCGTGGGTTCCCCAGCGCTTGTTAGTAAAATAAAATGATTAATTCAAATTAAGAGATAACTCATATATGTTTTTTATATTGAGAATATATAGAAAAAGAAGTTTCGAAAGA
>JAMKQA010021247.1:0-39850 GCA_024699735.1 Posidonia australis | reverse complement strand
ATTGATAGTTAAAAGGACTCAGTGAAAAACATGAGGACAGCAAGAGAATACAAGAAACACCAATTTGAAACGAATATCCATAACAAAATTCAAAAAAACGTAAACCAAAATTAAAATTAATAGACAAAAATTGTTAATGTAACACTCAAAATCGTAACTTTTTATACGATAAAATCCATACCCACAATAATAAAATTCACAAAAAGTTAATACCAAAACTTTACTAAAAGATAAAATTAACGTAACATTAAAACTAACTGGAGTTTATTAAAGTTAAAACGAATATCAAACAATTACAAATGAGTGTAAATTAGGCAAAAACATTTTCTACAATCCTACATCATGTCTTCTAATTATTTATTAAACATTACATCCAGGTAAAAAAATCACTGTAGCTACAATACATTGATATAATAGTAAAACCATATAAAATATAATAATTGTTACGTAATAGTAAAACCAAAACTAAAATATAAAATTGTTAACGTAAATTTTTTACGTTACGATAAAATCATACCAACAAATTTGAGACAAATATCAAAAATAAAATTCAAAGAAATTGAAACTAAAAAAATGTAACATTAAAAAAAAGTAAATATAAAGTTGAAACTGAAACAAGATTGCGCGCTAGCATAGTGCACCATGATGGCGCGCCTACATTGTGCGTCATTTAGGTGCGCCAGTGATGTGCGCCTGAGTGATGCGTCCAATGTGGATTTAGGTTTACCACTTGGCTGCCTGGATTATCAACTAGATCATGAGCTTGCATTTGTGGTTTGGTGTTATAATCTCGGGCTAATCAAAATCTTAGATAAGGTTCGGATGTGATTAAGCCAGTAGTGTTCGAAGCAACACATAATACCAAAATTTTTACTAAAATACAAAATTGTTAACATAACAAAAATGTAATCGTAAGACAAAAACTAATAGTAAAAGAACAATTATTGTGGAGTCATAAGTTTCAACTGTATTAATAATGGCTACAACTAAATTTCAATTTAGTATAATGGTTATGCTATCATGTGACCATATATACCTATCGCCACCACTACCATCAGTGATATTTTTATAAGTATATTGGTGAGACTACTTGCATGACAACTCACGTTTCAAATTAGTATAAATGCCCACATCTATTGTTAATGTGTCGAAATTAACTAACTTAGCAGTTATTATGTTGTTATTAAATGTTAACAATAAATGTCCAACTTCCTCAACATTTGCTCCCACAAATCCTGATCTAATATGTAATACCAGAAGAAGTGTGTTAGGGATATCAAGGATTTACTAGAAAAATATAGAGTATTAATATGTATGGAATGCTAAAAGACATAGCATCCATAATAGAACAGTAACATGCGTAGCATGCATCCAACGTCTACTTTATTAGGAGAATAAAAATTTAACATGTAACGTGTGTAGTATCTCCCCATAATGTGTAACGTGGTAGCATCTACTTTATTAGGAAAATAAATATGCCTACTTACGTAAATGTGCATATCTACGTCAAATCCAAGAAAAAGCAAATTTAGAGTAATAAACAATTCTTCACACATCAATACAACTAACAACATATGAAAAAAAAATTAAACACAGAAACAAATCTAGGGCATTCAAACGAAATTACTGTGTCATCACTACAACTACCAGCACATGCAAAAAAAATCATTGAAAATAGAAACAAATCTCAGCCATTAAAAAGAAAATGGACAGTAGTAGATGATGGGCCTTACATTCTAAAAGTGAGGTCGAGCCTCAACTGATAATTCGACACATCTATTTTGAAGTCACTTGGCAGCAGGCTCTTATGGATGATGTTCTGGTTGCGACCACCAAAATCCTAGCCACTTAAGCCCCCACAAGCCCATTCAGGCCCACACTAGTCCCTCTGACCTAATTAAAATTAAAACCAAACAAAACACAATTAAAATATTTAAAATCCAATTAATCAAATAAAAACTCTAATTCAAGTCAAAATCAAATAAAATCCACTTAAAATCCAATTAATCAAACAAAAACCCTAATTAAAGCTAAAATCCATTTAAATCATTTAAAATCCTAATTAATTGAACAAAAAATCCTAATTAAAATCCAAAAAACCCTAAATTAAAATTCAAAACCCTAATTAAACTCAAAACCCTAATAAATTAAATCCAAAACCCTAATTGAAATCTAAAAACCCTAAATTGAAACCCTAAAATCCTAAAATTAAAATAAATAAAAACGAAAACATAAAATAATTAAAACCCTAATCCTAGGCAGAGATATTTTGTACCCATGTTCCGGGTAATGGTAGGTATTTATTTTACACATTAATTTATGAATAAGGATAAGTATAGACCTTTGACCTTCCCTAATTTAACCTATTTACACCTCTAAACATAATTTTATATAACTAAAAAAAAGATGTATATTGCTTCACACTTTAGCAAATAAAAAATCAAAATCAAAAATTAAAAAAATTGATCGAGGAAAATCGAGTGGCTGGCCTTCTTCCTCTCTTCTTTGGTCGTGGTGTGGCTCCATGGCGATGCCATTTTTTTGATGGTTCTGCGTACCAAGGAGAAGTGAAGAATGATGAAGTTTGTGCACGACAACGAGGGAGTCAAGAGAAGATGGTGGTGCTTCCATTTCTTTTGCTTGTCTAGTCGAAGAAGGTGGTTCCTCCTCAGCTGTAACGAATTATGCGTCACATTATCATTTATGGTTCGAAAGGAACCCCAATCATTCATTTATGGTCATTGTACCATGCAATTACCTCTCACATGGGTCCACATTAATCCACATAAATCATGTTTCGCAATTCATGGAAAACATCATTAAAACAACATGTTCACATGCAATATTTCATAAATCATTTCCATGCATCTCATGCCTTTATCATGCATTTATCTAAATTTATCAACATTTAACCAAGCATTTCTCCTTATAGTCCTGGGTCCTGATTCGGCATACCGAATAGAGTCTTGGTCGACCGAATTCCCCCTGATCGTCCGAATTAGTGGCCTAGGGAACCACCTGGGAGTATTTCGACATACCGAACCCAGTTCGACATACCATTTTCTACGATTGCAGAAAACCTCCTCGGCCTCCGTTGTCTCTTCTCCCCAAATTGGGAATAAGGAGCGGACCCCTCTAAAACACCACAAAAATTACAAGCAAAACATGGGGTGTAGACCTCCAAGTCTACTTTAAAACCCCTCAATCCAAACATAAAACCATTAAGCATGCTGTTCTATGGAAATTCACAAAAGACTCATATGACATCACTGTAGCATGCATCAAGAATACCCACGAAAATCCCACAAAACACCCATGAATCAACATGATATCAACATAACCACATTATTCATCTCATTCCCAAAAATTTTCCGATTTTTGCATGATTTTAACATCATTATCCTCGATTTATCCCTTAACCTAACATGCCACAACATGGAAAGGGAAACGGAGGGGGAACGCGTACCTTGCTTCGACGAGCCTTGTGTGCCCTCGAGCTTCGGCGATGCACAACATCGGCCTACCCCAGCTCGCACGCTCTCCTCTGACGCGCTGCCTCCCCTCAGCCTCCGCACTTGTTCTCTCCCTCTCTCTGATTTCTCCTCCTCACCCCCGCGCCGCACGCCTCCCTTTAACGCCACCTCCACGCTTGCCATCCCTCGAATCCCGCCGGTCAGCCGCCAGCCTCTCTGCTCCGGAGGGGACGGGACGAGCAGCCCTCCCACTAGGCCATACGCGTAGGAGAGGACCGATCGCATGTCACGAGTGTGGAGAAGAAAAGAGAAAGGAGGGTCACAGGCATGGTTGGACTCTTGACCAGGTCCAAGTTCAAAACCAAGTGGGTCTCACCCCCAAACATGGGTCCCAATTGCATCACAGACCCACAAGCCAAAGAAGTCACACCGTAAGGGAAAAACCAGGAGCACAAAACACAGAGAGAGACCACAGCCAACAAACATAATCTGGATTAACCATTAACAAACAATATACAAATAGTATAGGAAATTCCATGGTTTATATTAAATGGAAAATCAGACATAGATGTTACAGGTAGGTATTTATTTTACACATTAATTTACGAATAAGGATAAGTGTAGACCTTTGACCTTCCCTAATTTAACCTATTTACACCCTTAAACACAACTTTATATAACTAAAAAAAAGATGTACATTGCTTCACACTTTAGCAAATAAAAAATTAATCAAAAATCAAAATCAAAAATTAAAAAAAACAATCGAGGAAAATCGAGTGGCTGGCCATCTTCCTCTCTTCTTTGGTCGTGGTGTGGCTCCATGGTGATGCCATTTTTTTGAGTGTTCTGCGTACCAAGGAGACGTGAAGAATGATGAGGTTTGTGCTCGGCAACGAGGGATTCAAGAGCTGGAGGTGGTGCTTCCGTTTCTTTTGCCTGTCTAGTTGAAGAAGGTGGTTCCTCCTCGGCTGCAACGAGGAAGGGGCGGCACGGTGGTGGTCGATTCACCTTCGAAACTTGCTCGCTTCAACGTCACTTGGATGTGGAACGACCTCCACTTTCCTCCCTCCTCCGTGTTGGGCGTGTGGTGAAGCTGACGGGCTTTGTTTCAAGGTTGACAGGATGAGTACAGGTGGGACGTTGCTTTAGTTATTGTACATTGATTTATGTTCTTGCAGAGAAAGCTAAAAGAAGCCAAGAGGAAAGGAGTTTGTTTAGGTAGTAATGGAACTTTCTGTTTTGGGATTGTAGTTTTTTTTTTTTTTGTTGAGAGCGAGAAGGTAGGTGGGGAGTGTCTCGGTTTCGAACTTCAGGCGGGACTGCACATACTGGGCCAATTGTATTGGAATAGTTGGTTTGTTTTGGATTTGTAAGGGGGGTGGGGATTTGACTGCTAGTTATATTGATTTCCTAATTAATTTTAGGATTTTAAAATTTAAAACATAGTATGGTCTACTAGTTTCATTTGATCTTGATGATCTATGGTGGAAGTGTGGACGGATAGAATGTAGTCCTATTGAAGTGTGTTTTTAGGGAAAACCTACCAGGGTATGTATTGGGTTGGGTTTGAATGAGCTTGAGGCTCACTTTGTATCAAATGAGTCCCTCCAACATTTATATTTGATAACAAATCCAATGTTAATAATTGATTTACGTTAATTTTCATAAGTGTAAGAACAGTAATGTCATTTCATATGAGTCAAATCACCTCCTCCTTGAACTTTAAACTCGCCACGGATACCAGGTTCGTATCCTGGAACATGCATAAAAATTCACCTAAACTGTTAACAAAAAAAAAAATCAACTCCTCCTTTGAGGCAAATTTAGCATTTTTCCTAGGGTCGAACACAACTGTACTGTACAGATGATAAATCTTTTAAGATAAATATAATAAAATAATAATATTTAAATAATATTAAATATAACTACACATAACTAGAAAAAGATAAAAAAAATAAACAAAAAATGATTTAAATAAATTACATTGCATATATAACTGAATGTACATAGATACATACCTTATTATCATTTGTCATTTGATAAGATAAATCAATTCAATCTGATGATTTGATTTTTTCTAATTAGCTTAAGACTCAAAGAAAAACAATTCAAATGCTATAACGCTACAACAGTACAACTACTAAAAAAAAATATAAAATACGTCATGTGAAAATATAAGAAACATGAAAATATAAAATCATATAAGTAATTAAAACCATATCAAAATATCTATTCACCTTGTGGTGGTGCAAGTTATGGACTTACCTGCATGGTGGCATCAGAAGTAGCAGCAAGTTCTGACAGACATGGGAAGACCGAGTAGTAGGTTGCAACAAGGGTTAGTCCAGACATACAATTGCGATAATGTCGGTGGTGGACTGAGTGGTGGATAATGATATCAGTTTGCCACAAGTGGGCTTAGTGGAATGGTGGTGGTGGTAGATTGAATAGTGGTGTCTAAGGTGAACTTTGTGGTGCCAGGAGTAGCATCTAACTTCGACAAACATAGAAAACCAAGCAAACTAGCATTAAACTCCATTGAGTGAGCCACTATATATATATATACGTGGATAAGTTATATTTTACTTAGTTATTTAAAAAAAAATATAGGATGAGGCATGTACCTCACCTTGCCACCATTTGAATACGCCATTGCTCCTCCTTACCTCCTTTGTTGTTGATGTCAACTTTGAATGTAGATTGTCGAGAGAGCACATCTTATTACGATATGAACTCATCACGTTACCAAATGAATCTATCCTATTATTATATAAAATCATCATGTTACTAGAGTAATTCATCTTGTTACCATATGAATTTGTCATATTACCAGATAAATTCATCCTGTCACAATATGAATTTTCCATATTTATCAGATGAATACTAGGGTTACCATGCGATTCTACAATGAAGTTTATCATCATAAGAATTCATTTGGTTATCCGAAAAATTTATTTGGCTACGAAATGAATTTATTGCTGCAAACGAACGTCGAAAAACACATCAGAAAAAGCTTCACTCCCTTCCACCAGAGAAGTTGTGGTCTCCACTAGAAATGATGAGATTGGTAGTGAATGTGAGCAAGATGAAAACTTTAGATTGAAACTTCATTAAGCGCCTGATATTATAATTATGACATCAAGTAGTCTAGAATCACTTTAGTGAAATATATCTACGTACTTATTTTATTTTCTTTTGCTTTTTTTTTGTTTGTTAACGGTTGAGATAGTAAGGAGTGAATATTTTCTTTTGCTTTAAAAATAAGTTTGAACTTGAGTTAAGCTCAGATGATGAGGTTAACTAGTGTTGAGCTCTTTTGATATTCATGAATGATCGGTTGTCGATCGTTCTATCCTAGCAAGGAAGATAAAAATGATGAAATGTTGATATTCAAACGCATATCTAATCCTACAGTACTAAAATTTTGTTTTAACATAACACAAAATATCATCCTATGATTCCAATTCTAGTAGCCAAAGGTTATGTCATATTACAATACTAGTTGTCCTGAAAACATACAGGGGCTTATAGTGGGATTGATTTTCTGAAAGTGGATTGGGAACTGGGATGTTATAATCTCGTTTGTTCGTTGGCTTTTAAACCACTAAATAATATTTTATCAAATTTTTCATAGCAATTTATTAAACAAACAGTATACAGATTTTTTTTTTCTATCTCAGTCCTAACACATAAATTGAGGCTTCTTTTTTTTTGAATTTGAGAATAAAAACTCATTGGAGTGGATTTCTTTTACGGCAACCCATCGATACACAAGGGGGAAAACAGATTTCTGGACTTGTCAAACATAATTAGCTTATTGAAAATAAACCTATGTGCTACTTATTGTCAAGATTATTCGAAAAGTTCAAAAAAAAAAAACTAAAACAACCAAATCCTTTGTCTTTTAAGAACGTGGCAGACATCATGCAACAACTTATATGGTGGGAAGATATATTGTGGATATTTGAACTCAAAAGAAAATAGACAGGCAAGGGGTGTGTCCTCTGGTTCTCCAGATGTGCCTTGAGCATGCTAATAAAACTAGTCAGGTAAATTTTAGAATGCGAAAATATTGAAACGCCACGAAGGAAGAGAATGAAGTAAGAGCCCTGTTTAATGGTTTTTAAGCAACATTTTCATATCGTAGGGCAATTATTTTCATTCACACTGTGGAATTTGTAACCGCAAAGCTTCTCAACTTGAATGAAAATTTTGGTTTTAGAAGCCATGTATACTTAATGGTTGTGTTTAGTATTGTTTATTAAAAAGAAAACAGAGTATTCCAGTAAACAACGTTTTTGAAAAAAATTTATCTTCATAGTTTTTTAACATCAGAGTTTTTGAAAACTTTTTTGCACAAATAAAAAACTGACGTATTGAAATAATCTAATTTAAAAAAAAAAAAATCGATTTTTCGAAAATATGTGTTTTTTTCCCTCAAAAAATAATCCTAATAATCGTTACCAAATGAATCCTTAGAAGTCAGAACCAACCCCTGGAATGTAATATTGGTCTGAAATCAAATGAGCAGAAAAAATTAGACTTGTGACGCTGCTAATTAATCCCGTCTGATAGTCACTCGTCTCTAAATTCAGATATTTCCTGGTGTAATTTCACCTTTACTAATAAACCAGTAAAACCAAGTTCGCTGACAACGACATTCTGGGTTGTTTAGGTATCGCTTTCCATATCGGCCCGAACACATGTTCAGTTGTGCTGTCATTCCTGTCCTCCACAACCTAATGTTGTAATATTGCGAATACAACTAGGCCCATTTGCTCGGTCTACCCATGATCGATCCAATCCACAGAAATTGGACAGTTGGTAGTGGGCCATGTGTATTTGTCGACCAAGTGGACCATTGCAAAAAATGGGTTGTATCATTCGGATCCAATTTTCCACCGTAAGAGATGATAATGCCGAATAAATATTGCTATCTTCTTGGTTTACGATCATTTATTTTCTTTTTTGAAGCTGATTAATAAGTTGTTAGCTGTAAAATAAATATTTGATCGTTTGTTATCTCCAGAAGAAAGTGAAGGTATTTTGGAGCTGGTGTTATTGCTTTCTGGAAATAATTCTGTAATATAGTAACTGGTTCGAGTTAAAACCCCCGAAGAGTTGTAGTGGCTGATCCGCGATTATTACTAGCAATTCGGGCTAAACTCTAAAGTCACATCATAGAAGACAACACCAATAGAAGTCACGATATGTGGAAGTGTAGCACACCATATGAAGGGAAATCATGTAGGAAATTGAAACGTAGGGCTCGTTTACAATTTCTGTATCGTGTGATTTGGTATGGTCCTTAACAAAAATACCGGCCCAGGAAAACATTAGAAATGGGTCGGGTCAAAATTTTCGAGAGATGAAAAACAAAAAAACTCTCCCGAACATGCTTTTATGCAGGCCCAACTAAACTTTCGATGTCCGTTGGAAAGTTCGACGTTAAAATAACAGTAATAAAGGCTTTGAAACGATGTGAACGCATTTGTTTCCTCCTCAACAAGAAATTGAAACCGTATGTTATGTATATATATATATACATAACACGTTTCTTCCTAAACACACAACCGACTCTTTTCCTCTTGTCCTCTCCTAAACTCACTCTACACCTTCAACACTGAAAAATAACTAAACACTTAACTCTTTATGATTAGAAATTTTCAATTTCAAAAAAACATAATTCAGTTTCATATCCATACAATTTCAGTTTTATGTTTATACAATCTCAGTGTCGTTAAAACATATTTCGGTGTAATTTTAATACATTTTTAATGTCATCTTATTACAATTTCAGTGTCATTTTCATACATTTTCATATTTGTGAATAGCAGTTACTCTCAACACTGAAAAAAAATAACTAAACACTGAACTCTTTATGACTAACCATTATTATAGATGTTTATACAATCTTAATGTCACTAAAACATATTTCAGTATAATTTTAATACATTTTTAGTAACATCTTATTACGATTTCAGTGTCATTTACATACATTTTCAGTATGAAGTAACTACAAATATCAGTTTCATAGTTACATATTTCAGTATAATGACAATCTATATGTTTTGCATGTTTATATTTTACAAAAACTTACGAACAAGAAAAAAACCGCTTTATTATCACATTTATGTAATAGTGCTTCATAAATATTATATTCAGTTAAAAAACTATATTCCAGTTGTAGTGATGCATTTGAAGATAGAAGAAATAATTACAATGGAGGTAAGATATAATTGCAGTTACGAGAAAGCGTGAACGGATTACAGTTAGGAGAAAGCAAAATTAAAGACAATAAAGGTAAGATATAATTACAATGGAGGTAAGATTACCCATCAAAAAGTACACCATGTTAAAAAAAACCGTTACTTCATCCTAAACCATAAGAAACAACATCAATGATTACATCAACTTGTCCTCAAATATGCAAAAAAGGAACATGTCCTCGTCTGAACCTTTTGTTATATATATATATACATATAAAAGGATGCAACACCAGGACTTCTCAGAAGTTGGTCCATCTTATTAGTATTATTTTTGCCCAAACACGCTTCACTGTGGATTTCTGATGGGATCTGACACTTTAATGTCGACATATTACGATCTTAAGAGTTGGTGAACTGTGTCATTTTCGTTTACAATGAAGTTAATTCTCAATCGCAAAACCAAGCACACAATCCCTTAACATAGACTCATTAGAGCAAACCGTCGATCAATAAAAAAATAGCCCAAGAGCTAGACACCTGGATATCACATTGATTTCTCCAACTTCAACATGGTTTTCACTCAATTGCATTTTTCTTCTCATGTCATCCCATTGTTCATGGAATTCGACCCTCGATCTCTCGTATCGTTGCATCTTTTGACATCCGGTGCTTCTTTTTTTTTTTTGATATCGGTATGTATATATTTTCTTCTTGTGGTCTGTGATATTCGAATCTGAAAGGAAGATAGAAGTTTTATTCCTCTTAATCAACTACACCATGGTAGTTGATTCTTCTCGCTGCTTCCTTAACTTTCATCGATGCTTGTCGTATACGGTAGGATGGACTTGAAGAGTTCATCTTCTCTATGGAACTCACCAGACGCTACCCATTCTAACAGCTAAGATTATAACATTAACCTTCATTACTGTCTTTCGGAAAAAAAAAAAAAAACTTATCAGATCACAAAACTTTTACAAAATTATTAACTTTGTAAAACTAGAATAATTATTTTCAAACTTGAACTTAAAAAAAAAAAAAAGCTTGCTCGTGATTCATGTCAACTTGATACGAAGAATCATCACTGGTCCATACCATACCAGACTAGCTATTATTCCATCTATTACAAAAGAAAACCCATAGTCATGCTGTAGAGAATAGAGCTCACACCTCTTCTCCCAGAACGAGAACCACGCAAGGTGAGATGGCGGAGTCGAATGGAATCCCTGAAGGATTCGACGGCCGCGTTTCAGGGCCGACGAACCCAATGGTGACGCCTCTCCTCACCGATCTCTACCAGTTCACCATGGCCTACGCCTACTGGAAGGCCGGGAAGCACCTCGAGCGCGCCGTGTGAGCCAACCGATCTCAACTTTACTCTATCTTTCGAGGAAGAAATCGGAAACTTTCTCTTGTTTTTGTTTTGGTTTTCTTTTGATGATGATGATGATGATGATGATTGCTTTCTTCTTCGCAGGTTCGATTTGTTCTTCCGGAGGAACCCGTTCGGTGGGGAGTATACCGTGTTCGCGGGATTGGAGGAGTGCGTGAGGTTGATCGCGAATTTCACGTTCAAGAAGGAGGAGATATCGTTCTTGCGCTCCGCCATGCCGACCTGTGAGGTCTGCTTCTTCTTGTCAGTTGGTTGGATAATTCTGCTGCCGTTTTGGTTCTTTCGAGTTCACTTAGTTGAAACAGTAGTAGCCAAATGGATTTAGTTAGTAAATGGAGGATATTGTGTTGATTATACTACCTGTCTGTTCATAAATCGTAACTAAACGATGCTGTTGCATACTTATATATGTGTCCAATGCTGATGGAATGTTAATGTTACTGGAGTTGTACCTGCTTCTAGGTTGGTTATCATTGTTTTGTAACTTATGTCAGGTGATTGATGATAATTTGGTGATGGATCTAGACTTCTTAGGAGTAGCTTTAGTTTATGCTTTACAATTTCTTCATTCATTGTATTTTTTGCTTCCAAGGTCTCATTGTTTAGATCACGACACCTTGCCATGTTAGTGATGGGGATACTTCATTGGTCGGGTGATATTGTTGCTAGAGTTTTTGTATTGATGTTGCAAGCTACTTTATGCTTTGGATTCTGTAATTTAAAGTACTAGGCCGATCAAATTGTTTCAAGGATCCTTCACCTCCATTTTCCTTGTGGTATGCAAAGCAGTTTTGTATTCTGTACATGTGCCAAATCTATTATTCACCAGTTCAATATTCTTCTTCTTACAGGATGGGTTCTTCGATTATCTTATGGAAATTGATTGTTCTGACATTGAGGTTCATGCCATTCCTGAAGGTTCTGTTGTTTTTCCTAAAGTCCCACTGATGAGGGTTGAGGGACCTGTTGCTGTAAGTACACTTTTTTTTTCCTCCTTAGCACAAATTTTTTTATGCCTCTCTTGGAAAAGATCTATTTGTTATTTCTTTATGAAAAGTCAACAAGATTCACAACTAGTGACATTCCCATAAGAAATGTAAATTGTCCTTGAGCCTTTGAGGCCGACTATTCTATTTGTGGACATTGATTATCTAATTTGGAACTTATACTATAAAAGAATGCATATAACACTGAGCGATTTTTTTTGGTAGCAGTTATACCCGTGCTCTATGGCACGCAATGTTGGCAACTAAGAAACATGCAAACAACAAAGCAAAAAAATTATCTTGCAGGAAGTGAGGATAAGCGGAAAATACATTACTAAGAAGCAACTTCAATTAGAATGGCATACTTTATATCAATCAAGAATGAATGGCATACCTTTGTATTCCAGTCATCCCTTATATGAAAAAAAAAATTCTGCCAACATACAAGTACATGTTAAACTCGCAGAAGTAAAGCAGGCTGTTATTTTTTAAAACTGTAACAGCAAATCCCATCTGATCACTGCATTATGCACCTCTTTGAAGGAAGATCTGATTCATGTTGATTGAACTAGAAATGGTGGAGGAAGACCTTAGTTTATAGGTCTACAAGTTGTGAAATCGGAAAATGATCTAAAACATATGATCTAACAAAAAAAAAAAAAACCTTGCAGCACAGTCTGCCATATAAGAAAGATTCACTTCACTGAACCCAAAGTGTATGGTTAATGCATTGTTGTTGATTTTGTTGTGTATATATTAGGTGGTTCAACTTCTGGAGACTCCATTTGTGAACCTTGTTAACTATGCATCATTGGTGACAACAAATGCTGCCAGACATCGGTTTGTTGCAGGAAAGTCCAAGATGTTAATTGAATTTGGTCTTCGAAGAGCTCAGGTGAAGTCTTTTTGATTTCCTTCTCTCTGTGATCCAATCCTAATGAATATATAGCATTTAGCATCCATTTCTCTTGGTGTAGGGTCCCGATGGTGGGATAAGTGCATCAAGATATTGTTATGTAGGTGGATTTGATGCAACAAGGTCAGTTTTGTTGAAAAAAGTCCGTCTTCTTTGCGAACATTTTTTATATTATTTCAAAGATAGACAAAAAAGGTATTTGATATGGAATAGTGAGAATTTCATGCAAACCTTACTAGTTCTACTTTGAAATATGGGTGAAGCGTGGTGATAGAATCATAGAAGAGACTGTCAACCTTGATTATGTTCTCTATTTTTTAAGACTTTATGATATTTTTATTGTCAAATCTGCCTTCTTCTATAGATACAATACTAAGAAGTTTAGTGCCACTTATACTTGTTCCAGTAGATCAATTCATTTCTTACAAAATAAAAGATCAATCAGAACTCGAAATCTACAAATAACTTAAAAATCAATCATTCATTTTTTTTACATACAACCCCTCTTGGAACATCTGACAACTTTCACTTTGTCAATTTGTCTCATAGGATAAGATGAGTCATTCCCATAATATTATGGCATTAGTTTCAAGAATTGGCAATATAAATAATCATCAAAATTTGACATTTTCTCTGAATTCTAAAGCAGTTTCCACATCTAAGGGAAATGAGAATTATGGAGTAATGATCCAATATTCTACAAGCTTAAACAATAAACACTATGAACTTTAAGCAGTTTCAACTAGCCTTCTAGGTTTGTGATTGGCCCTCTCTTGCTGTGTTTACCATGATAACTTGTTTTAGAAGCCCAGTCTGTTGTGGATTCTGTTCAATCAAATTTCTCATGAAATATCAGCAGTTCAGGTTATGTTTAGATGAATTTAGCTGAAAATGTTTGGCAACATAATTATAATTGTCTTTCTTTTGGGCATGGAATCCCATTCCTTATTTCTGTTGGAAAGCTAAATTCTGCAGTGGAACAAGATTATTCCATGAAAAATTTTACTTCTTTTGTGACAGCAACACTTCAGCTGGGAGGTTGTTTGGGATACCACTTCGTGGAACGCATTCTCATGCCTTTGTTAGCTCATTTATGGTAATCTTAAGTTTCTACTATTTACTCCGTTCCTTTGTTTTTCTTTTGGTTAGACATCTATTCATGCAGCATGTCTATGGGATTAGCATATCAATAGTTTTATATTCCTTGTCTTTTTATGATGTGCTGAAATTCTTCTAGGAGACTGTAAAGAGAAAAGGAATAATGGATTGATTGTATTGCACTAAGGGTTATCTCCTATAAATATAGAAAAACACAAAAATAAATGGATAACATAAAGATAAAAGGATAAACAAAGATCCGTATAAGGATCTATTTACTCTAACACTCTTCCTTAAATTAGAGTATAAATATTTAATGTCTAGTTTGTTACATAGTAACTTAAAAGTCCCTAGGGATAAACCCTTTGTGAAGATATTGACGAGTAGATTGGATGGTGTATAAAGAGTAGAAATGATCCCACTCATTACTGCATCTTTAACATAGTGATAGTCCTCCTCATCTTCACTCATGGAAGGTAGATTACTGATAATGAGTATGGTAGTTTAGTTGTCACAATGTATGGACATAGGAAGTTACACAATGAAACCTAACTCAGTTAATAGAGATTTAAGTCATATCATCGTACATGCTGTCAGTGTCATGGACGTGTACTCAGCTTTTGCACTTAGATCAAAACACCTTCCAAGTTGAAGTGTTAAGAGCATTAGAACATAAACTGTAGTAGAGCTAGCAGCTCTTGTAAGTAGAGAGTCAATAATCGCAACAACCATAGTAGTAATAGTAGTGGTAGGACGTAGACAAGTAGCTGTTGCAGTGACTATATGCAAACAATTGTAGCAGTGATTGTAAGTGGATAAACAATACTGAGACTGTAGTAATAGCCATGGTTGCACACAACGATGTAGCAATAATGATTGTAGTCGAAGTAATAACAGTAGTGGCTATAACAGAAGTTGTAGCATACGTAGGTAGGCACAAAGGCATAAAGGCAGATTGTTGTAATAGTAACGATTAATCCATCAAAAGTAACAGGTAGAGAGATAGATAGTCACGATAGGGAGGTAGGCAGCACAAGACTCCATTAAAGGTAGTCAGGGTAGGCAAGCAGTACAAGACTCTTACGGCATAGGAGAGGTGCCTATACCATGGAGGCAAAGGAGAAACGAAGGGAGGAAGGGAATCCATCGGGCTACACAACTGACGGGAATAACAACAGGTTGGTCTTACATAGGCAGTAATTGACGGTTGAGTTGTTGCTTTAGGGGGGTTTTTTTTTTAATAATTAGACCTGTGCTCTTGATACCATTCAGAAAGAAAAGGAATGATAGATTGATTGTATTACACTAAGGATTATCTCCTATACATAGGAGAAATGGATAACACAATGATTAAAAGGATAAAACAAATCTCCATATAAGGATTCATCTACTCTTACAGAGACTATGCATTGTGAATTAGTTGTGTTGTTTCATGGGATTCACACTTATTAGTACAGTATTTTAAGAAGTATAAAATATCTTTTCTTAAGGAGAAAATATCCACATGCAAAAATTATCAAAAACCCTTTATTGCTAACAAAACCATATAATTTTCGTGGTACTAGTCAATGATATGATGTGCTGAAATTGTTCGAAGGGTCTATGCCTTTTAAATCAGTCGTATTGAATTTATTTTCGACCAGACTTGCACTTATCAGTATAGTATTTTAAGAAGCAGAGATATCCTCATGCAAGAATTATTAAAAATCATTTACTGTCAACAACACCATATAATATGTGTGATACTGGTCAATGATATATACTAGTTATTCAAGGTTCTCTGTGTGAGTTTAATAGACGAAAACGACTTGCGGTTGATTGCATCCATTTCATTCCTTGGTTCTTGATATTTCATTTATTGTCCTCTCAACCTGTGTTACTCAGAAATGTATGAAGAATAAGACCATTCTTAGAGAGCCTATGTAGTACTATAGTAGCCTCCTTCCTCTTTTTTGTGATTTAGCCTACAGAAGAGATAATTTGTTTTATGGCAACCATTGAAAGGAGGCTTCCAAACTTTAAGCCCCATAATAGTAACCTGGCCGAACAGCTAGTGTGTATTCATTTTTCTTTCCATTCTTATGGACCGTATTGTGGGCTGCAGCTATCAATTGTTTATACTTAATCTCTGTGCCTACCAATTGCTGTTTGCATTAGTATGAATTTAACGACACTGTTTTCTCCTGTCATTTTGATGGCACATTTGAAGTTTTATTTCCTCATGTTTTGACTGCTGGTCACTTTTCGTATCTTAATTTTCAATTGTATCATCAGTTGTTCAATTTGCTAAAATAATCCAATTCTGGCTTATAGAGCCTTGATGAGATTGTAGACAAGGCACTTCAAAGTCGTGATGGCTCAAGTATTTGCGAGGATTTTGTTAGCCTTGTGCAGACCTGGCTCAGCAAACTTCAGGTGACAAATTTATTAGCAAGCTCAGTTGTTTTTTTTCCTCTGTATGGCATCTTTGATATTCTTTTGTATGCATTTACTTATGAGGTTTTCTAGATCCCAACCATTGTGGGACTGTAGCTATGAATGAGATGATCCAATAAGTTCTTGAACATGTTTGGTAAGCACAAGGTTGGTTCTTTACTATTTTATACAACTATTAGCATATTGAGGATGGCAAGTTTCTAGAATTTCTAGAAAGATAGAATCTTCACATTAAATGCTTGATATAATAGGCAAACTTAGGTATTTTCTATCGCACCAAAATTAAATTTCAAAATTCAAACACACTAAAAGCTTATGATATCAAAACTTAAAGCTCAAGTTGCATAGTTGGCATTTATCTGTTGATTTTACAATAAAATGATAGTTTTCCATAGTCTCTTAGTTTTTGTTGTTGAAATACGAACATACAACTCAAAATCAATTGACTGTAAGTAGAGAGATTTATCTACCAATTTGGGACTACTTCAACATTTTTCTTCACTTGTGGCTTTTTTTAGGTCCAACAAGTATTTCTTTTGGACATAAGTGGATGTATGTGGACTTAGGATTTGTTAGGAAAAACTTTTGGATAATTTTTGAACAATTCTATCAAACACTATCAATTTTTTAGAAGCATGTTGCTTTTGGAACAAAGATTCTTTTACATTTCCAGAAGCTAGGATACGATTACTTCTTATCAGAACCTAACTTCTACACTTGAGTCCAAAAGTTGAAGTTTTACTCAACAGACCTTTAGATCTATTTAGGCCTTTTTCAGCTCTAATATCATTTTGAACTATAGACATTTAACTTAAAATTAATTGATTATGAGTGAGAGGAGCCTATCTATATATAACCACAATTTCAGTACTCACTTTCATCAATTTGGGACCATACCAACATTGGTATTTAGGATTACATCTACATTCCATTGTTTATTAGCTTGTAGTTGTCTTTATGAACGTGAAGTTTGCCCTTTCAAGGATCCTTTCATTGCTAGTTTTCTTATTAGATTTGTCAGAATACAATGTAATGTTGTAGTTTTAAGTATGCCTACTGAGGCATGGTGTTTGGACCTAATTGAGCCCATTATATTCAACACTATCAGGGATTCAGGGTTAGGTTACTAGCAATGATAAAGCCATCTTCATCCTCTTCCTCACCTTAGAAAACTGTTAAGCAATGATTTTTACATGCTGTTCACTTAACACAGTGGGATGTTGATGATATTTTTGTCGGCATCATGTAGCATCTCTATGCTTTTCAAAAAGATACACCTACCTATTTAACAGCCATTTGAAATTAGTTTAATGAAAATAATATCATTCTTATGCCTCATTAACTGTGCTCGTGTGAAGCTTTTTTAATTTGAAGATGTTCCATTTTTGTTAATAACTATTTTTCACCTGTAGAGAACAAAATCGTTGCAAGACATTTTTGGTGAGACAAATCAAAGTGAGTTGGCAGCGTTCACATCATATGCTTTGGCCTTCCCAACAAACTTCCTAGCACTAGTTGACACATATGAAGTAAGTGAGCTGTTGGTGTAGCTATTGTTTTCTTACATACTGAATTCAAATAATATCATCTAATGTTATTTGCTGTAGAATTCAATTCTGTCTTCTGATAGTGTCTGAATTTTTTTTCTTTGGTTGTGTTCTCAAAGCTGTGCCTTTGAGAAATCTCCTTGGATTATGCCATGCCACTCTTTATTGTTTTGTTTTGCTTGGATACACTCAGTATTGCATCTATTGCTTTTATGAACATGAGCTGTACTTGGCGACTGAGCAAGCTTTCATCTATGTTCTCTTATAAAGTTAGATTAAAGTACAGGCACCATGGCTTTTCATAAAGTTGAATGCTATTGTTAGGAAAACGTCAGTATGCTATGCTGTTTCTTTGTTTTGACCAAGTCACTGAAAAGGCCAGTGTGTTATGATTATGCTTGATTTTTTTTCTATATTATTATTTTATATTTTAAGCAGTAGATAGACTTTTTGGGCTACATTGTCATCAACTTGCAATGTGTAGGTTAGGTGGTTCTCTTACAAAGCACATATTGATTACAGGATGTCATGTACGCCCAAAGTGACACATTTGATTATTGGTGAAGTAAAGTCTGTAGCTATAGGTGTTGATATCTGAAAAGCAAGCATCATAATTGATGGCGATGATCGTTGTTTAGGGTTCCAAGATATAGGTGTTTCCAAGAAGATTTCTCAGAATCAATCCCTAATATATAAAGGAGGCAAGATATCTCCTCATATCCTTCCATCCTAACCGCCTTCAGGATTTAAGGGAGAAATTTCCTCCCTCTACCGTTACCATTACGTGTGTGGCCTTCATTGACCACATTCTATCATTTTCTACTTAGTCACAAATATCAAACAATAAATTCTTATGTACTTCCATTATTCATGGAATGTATGAGTTCTTTCTTAATTTCTTTTCCTACTATTCATGAGAATGTATTCTATCTTTTTTTTCCATAGAAATGTTCTTTAATCCCATTAAGGGTCTATTTGTTAGAGTTTTCAGACTACTTTTGAGTATAGAACATTTTTGCAGAAGCTATAATAGTCCAACAATTCTATTAAATATTACCAGCTTCTTAGAAGTATATAGCTTTTGGAACTGTAATTCCTTTATATTTTCAGAAGTTGAGTTATGACAGCTTCTAGTCAGAAACTAATTTCTACACTTGGATTTAAAAGTTGAAGTTCTACCAAACGGACTCTAAGTCTACATACTTGACAAATTTCTTTATTGAAATCCTTTTTATTATTGGATTAATAATTATGTCCAAGGTGGGAATATCTCACCTCTATTTCTTCTTTCTGTATAATATCACGAATATAATGATATTGTATTTTAATGTGCTTTTCTCTTGAACTATTAACACCAAGACTAATTGCTGCTTGGTTATTATAATATATTTCGACTAGTCCATCTATCATATTAAAATCTAAGATGTTCAAAAATTTCTTAATTCAAACAACATGTGTGGTGGCTGTACTATATGTGATGTATTCTACTTCTTTTGTATATCTAGTAACATAACTTTGTTTCTTACTTCTCCATGAGACAATACCATCATTAAAGATGAACAAGTGTTTGGATGTAAACTTTTCATCTTCAAAATCTGTATCTGAATAATCTAATATTTCTAGTATTTTCACTTGGTGTACTAGTTTGTGTTACAACGTGTATTTGATATACTTCATAATTTTTATTAGTTTCCCAATATGCTGGTCCAAAATTACTTTAATATCTACTAAACTCATTAAATATGTCAAGCCTAGTTTAGTACATATCATAGCATATATTAAACTTCTAACTACTTGTACATGTGACATTTTTAAAGGTTTCTATTCCTTTTTAAGACATTAACTTTTATTTAATCTTTTTTCATACATATACGGTGTAGGTGTAGAGACATAATTTTGCATTTCAAACCTTTTTAATACTAAGTGTAAATATTTTTCCTGATTTATACTCAACATTCTAGACTTTTGATCTCTAATGATATAATTCTAAGGACATAAGATGTTTTTTCCATATCCTTTATCTTAAATTTCTCATTAAGTTCAATTTTCACTTTGTTCAACAATTTCATGTCATTTGTGGTGAGTAAAATATCATCTACATATAAAGACAATATTATAAAACTACTCTTATTTTTTATAACATACATATAATTGTCCAATCTGTTTGAGATAAATTCCATTTAAACAATCACATCATGAAATTTGAGATACCATTGTTTAGAAGATTGCTTTAATTCATATATTGATTTGTTCAACTTATATACTTTTCCCTGATGTCCTTTTACTTGAAAACTCTCAGGTTGGTACATGTATATGTCTTCTTGCAATTATCTATTAAGAAATATAGTTTTAACATTCATCTGATGTAAATCCAAATTTAAGTGTATTACAATTGCTAGTATAATTCTAATAGATGCAAACTTTGCTACTAGAGAATATGTTTCCTGGAAGTCAATTCCTTCCTTCTGTGTATAACCTTTAACTAGTAATCGAGCGTTGAACTTATTATTAACCCATCTATCTTTAGTTTCTTCTTGAATACCCATTTGTATCGTATAACCTTCTTTTCTGCAAGAAAATTACACAATTTTCGAGCATTATTCTTTTTCATCGAATCAATTTCATCATTCATGGCTTCGAATCATAAATTTTTTTATGTGATTTAATCACATCACTATATGTAATGGATTCCATGTGATTTTTTTAATCTATATCTGTCAAGAAATAAATATGATGACTGACAGGAATATAAATGGTAATCATTTATCTATAAAGGCTGAGTTTTCATTCTTTTATTATTAAGAGCATCAAGTGAGTCATTTACAGGCTCATTGATATTTTTCATATTTGGTTGGTCATACTGATTATTCCCCATTATTTCCATGGATTTTTTATATTTTTTATGCTTGGTTAATCCTCATTTTTAGATCATTTCCTTGAATATCATTAAAGTAATCATTTCCTGTTACTTATAATGATTCATCTTTATCTTAAGTATGTTCTTCTTCCTTTAGATTTTCTAGAAATATAGCATTTCTATATTTAATAATTCCTTTTTTCTTATAGAAAAATTCATATCCTGATGATTTATCATAATATCCGATAAATCTACATTTTAATGTTCTAAAGTCTAATTTATTCCCGAGTTGACTTGAAATGAGCATATAGACTATTGAACTTTATTTCATTAGATAATTAATATTAGGTTTTCTTCTATTTCACAATTCACAAGGAGTTCCTGTGACAGATTTGGTGGATATTCTATTGAAAGTGTAATTTACAGGGAATAATACCTATCCTTAAAATTCCTTTGGGAATATGAATGTGATATTATGTATCTAATAGAATTCATTGGAGTTCTGTTTTTACGTTTCGCTACACCAATTTGTTATGACGTATATGGTATGGTAATATGCTTCTTTATTCTTTGTTCTTGATAATATAATTGATATTCTTTCGAATTGTATTCACCACCTTATTCAAATATCAACACCTTAATGTTTGTTTTAAGTTGTTTTTCCATTTCTGCTTTATATTTCTTAGAGTAACTGAACACTTCTGTTTTATATGAGATTAAATAAACATATGTATATCTAGAGTAATTGTCATAAAATATTACTTATTATTATATATTTTCACACTAAGTTAATGACTCATTTTCTATATGTTCAACATCAAATGGTTTTTAATCATTTTTCAAACAAGTAATGTTGACATGGGATTAATTCTACTTTATTAATATTAGGAAAAAGATTAAATTTTAATATTTGTTCAATTTTTGATTTTCCATAATGAGCTAATTTAGTATGTCATAAATTACAATTAGACAAATAAGCATAAAGAATAATTAGAAATACTATCTATATTATTTATTTCATTGTTTATTATAAAAATACGAAATAAATCATGTTTTGGGACAAACACTTCTATGACAAGTACTTTTTTGCCTTTTCCAATAAAAACATGTTTATTATAAAAGTAAAATTTTAAGTCATTTTTTATGGGTGTAGGTACAGAAATGAAATTATATCTTATGTTAGATGCATAGAAAATATCCTTCAAAATAATAATGTTGTCTCCTAAATCTAAGCTGTAAAAGTCAATGCCTTTCACATTTAGATATGCATTGTTTTTCATGTAGATACACTGTTCATTAGATTTGAATTCCTTGAAGGATTCTAGCATTTTCCTTGTCTTTATAATATGACGAGTAACATCAGAATCTACCCACTAATCATTTGAGCTTGACACAACAATATTATTGCATTCCACTACGTCAATAAAGATTCTCTTATTTGTTTTCTGTTCTGGTGTCTTGCCTTTATTTCTATTCTTATTTGAATAATTTGTTATAAAGTGGCTAAATTGATCACACAGATAGAAAAACCTCGTAGCTTATTTGACTGTGATTGGTTGAATTTGAACTGTATCCTATTCAGCTCAGTTCTTCTGTCCTTGTCTTTATCATTCCGAAGCTTCTGATGCGTAATATTTGCTTCTTCTATATGTAACTCTTGTTTCTGACGACTAGTCATGATTTCTTGTTCAGTTCCTATTCTTGCTGGCAATTTTGAGAGTTGAAGGGATAAAATTTATCTTATTGCTGTGGTTACGATATCACAATTATTTGACAAACTATTAAGTATAGTTATCACTTACAGTTTTTCTGAAATAGGAGTTTTTAGAATAGATAAATCTTTTATCATTAATCATGTTGTTCACATGTTCCACAATATTTTGTCTCTCTTGTATTTTGTAGGAGTTATACTTCTGAAGGAGAAGTTAAGTATTGATTTTTGTGATTGTATCATACTTCTTCTTCAGAGCATTCTATAGTTTTTGTAAAGTATTGTAAGTAAAAAAATTTATGAGACTATTTTTCATGAACATAAAGATGAAGTTTCTTGTCCTTTTGTCATTAATTTGCTATTTCTTTTATTTCTTGACTTTCGTTTCAGAGGCATTATTGTCATGTTCTGGAGCATTGGATTCAATGACATATTCTAGATTATCATAAATAAAGACATATTTGATTTTTCAGTGCCACATTTTATAAATTATCTCATTTAATTTCTTGATTTTTGCCAATTCAGTGGTGATCGATTTGTTAGCAACCATTTGAATAAATCAAAAAAGATAATTGCCTAATTTTAGAAATTTATTTTGAACAATATTTAACTGGATCAATTAAATCAATAAAGTTATGCACAACGAAGATGAAGATGTAATTTCAGTATTCAATCAAATAATATAGTAATCAACTAATAATAAGAACAAAACTAACATAAAACAGTAATTAATATAAAATAGAATAAAAACATATGTAGTAAACCAAATGATAGTCAATAATCAATAATTTTTGTAATAAAAACAGAATACACATGTAGTAATAATCATGTAACAAGTTTTTTTTAATTTTCAATTTTATTTTAGTCAAGAAAATTAGAACAAAAGAAGAAACAAAAGGAAAAACAAATAAACTAAACAAACTAGTGAAACGAAGAACAAAAGGGGAAACAAACCACAAGTCCATGCGAGAGGAGGAGGCTAGATGCAAGGAAAAGAGGTCGGATCGTCGGTGGAGGAGGCCGTATCGGGAGGGGAGGACATCGAATCGCAATAGGACGAGGCTGGATCGCGATGAAGGTTGACAGGCCTAAGGGTGTCATAGTGGAGCGGTGGGAGAAAGAGGACGTCATAGTAGAGTTGCGGGAGAAGGATGTCATGGCTCGATGGAAACAATCAGGTTAGAGTCGGTAGGAAAAAGGGGCTGACGACTTCGATAGTGAGGAAGGACAATTGGAGGAGGATCGAGTGGCGGCGATTGTATAACGGTAGTAAGATTTCCTTGCTTTGATACTACTTTGATGGCGATGATCTTTGTTTAAGGTTCTAAGATATGTGTTTTTCAAGAAGATTTCTCATAATCAATCCCTAATATATAAAGGAGGTAAGATATCTCTTCATATCCTTTTGCTCTAATTGTTTTCAAGATTTGAGGAAGAAATTTTCTCCCTTTATTGTTATGTGTGTGATCTTCATTAACCACATTCTAACTATGATAGGGGTTGATAATAAAGCTGAGAATTGTTAATGTGATTTTTGATGTAAACCCATAACCTAAGGGAGTTGGTGTTTGACGGTAAGGGCGATAATATACTTCTTCTTTTTTTCTAAACTTCAAAAGTTAGACGTTGAAGAAAGGTGGAAAATGATGAATGATCATTGTTAAAGAAGAAGAGAGAAAAAGACTTTATATCTATTACAATTGTCTAATTACATATATTTAGTGGTTTAAAATATTCACCAACATAAATGGATATCTACATAGCAAAGTTAAAGTAAACATAGTAGACATCTTCTATCCATGGTCATTCTCCACTCAGGAATTTGTGATGCCTCTTGATAATTCCTAGGTATATAAATAAATGATAGAAACAAAGCAAAAGTTTGATACATAGAGTGTAGTTTATCATAGGTTAGAAACTTAGATAATGGATGTATGGTAGAGTAGGTACCTTTTTGGAGGATTACAAGGATATCAAGCTTTGAAGGTGTAGGTGTATTAGGAATAGCAGTGAAAGGAATAGGAGCTGGTTCTGCATCAAAAGAAGCCTGTAGAAGACGTCTGTACCTTCTACCATGGTCTCTTGATATGGAAACAGAAGATAGTGAGGAAGATATCCATAGACAGATGAAGGCATTCTGTTGATTAGGTGATATGTAGTAAGAACTACATCTGTCTAGTGACATAAGGGTTCTAGTGACATCCAACAAGTGACGATGTTTACATTCTGCTATATTATTTTGTTGAGACGTTCTAAGACAAGTGGTCTAATGATAATTCCTTGTATTTCACAAAAAAAAAAAACATAATATTGAATATATTTCATTGATGTATACAATGGCTCACAAAATTGAGTTTTATTTCATTGAAGAAAATTTTATTAACATCAACCACTTGAATTCGATGTTTTAGGGGGATAAATCCAAGTCAATCTAAAAAAATCATCAATAAAGACAATAAAATACCTAAAACCTAGAACAGACTAAACTCACTAAGGACCCCAAACATCAGAGTAAACAAACTCCATGGGAACACAATTCTATTTTTCTTAATGTGGTGGATATAATGATCTTCGTTGTTTTTCAAGTTGACATGATTTACACTAAAAATTATTGACTGGATGAGACTCAGGTAAAAGTCTCTTTAACTTGTTAGAAAAGGGATGTTTCAAACAATAGTGCCACAAATATGGTGACTCAATAATAGTTGAAGTGTAAGCAGATGCAACAATCTCCTTTCTACCACTAGGACAGTATAGACCATTACTCTCAGGTCTTAAGCCAATCCGTCTCTCAATCTGTAGGTTCTGTATAAGAAGATAAGTGGGAAAAAACGTTATTGCACAATGATGATCTTTAGTAAGTTGGCTAATAGGTAACAAATTAATAGGAAAATTAAGAACATAGAGGATATAATAAAGTGTTAAGTTGTTGGGTAAGGACACAATCTTTTATCCACAGACAGGAGAACAGGTCCAATTGACTATAGTAACAAAAGATATGGAAACAGAAGAGGATAATGTGGAGAAAACACTGCGTGTACCAAACATATACTTTGATGCACCTAAATCAATCACCCAGTCCTCACCAATAGTCGTGAACAAGGTAGACATACATAGGGCAGTAGTATGAGTAGTAACAAGTGTAGTAGTAGTCGACTGAAGAAGTCTATCATAGTTGGCTTGAGGAATGACGATAGTATCTATGGCCTCTGTATGTGTAGAAGGAGTTGCCTTTGTGGTACTATTAGTCTAGTCTGGTTTTCCAAATTTCGCTTAACAATGACATGAGGAGTGATTCGTGCACCCACAGTAATTACACTTCAAATTGCCTCGTCTGGAATTGCATCATCCTCCTGATTCGCGACCCCATCCATGACCATGACCACGACCTATGTCACTTCCATGTCCATAGGTAGCCAAGGCAGACTGATCACTGTACACAATAAGAGTACTAGTAGCTATTAGTTTTTTAACTGGCTCTTGATTTTAATGATAACAAAACATATTTATAGCTAATCCTTCTTAATAGATTAAGAAAATGTCTTTATAGACATTGACAAAAGAAGAAGGTTGAATGGATCGAAAAGGAGTTTACATGAAAAATTCATGTCCAAGTCAAAATTGAAGAATGAAGATTAAGTGGCAAATTCAAGACAAAATATTTAATCAAGTTCTTATATAAATGTATATCATGTAATTGTAATATGTTGTACTCTAAGAATTTGTAATAATCTCCCAAATACTCCTATAGTGCCTTAAAAAAATAGCATTAGTCTTAAAACCCATTATTCATATATTACACCTATTATTAGGCTAAAATAGGACATTTTAGCATACTGAAATTACCCAGTATATAGATATTAGGTTGATTAGAAAAATCCTGAAAATGACTAAAACGACATATTGAAAATTATCGGTTTATCGAATTACCCGACTATTGTAGAATTCAGTGTAAACTCAACATATCGAATTGTTTTAGTATACTAAACTAGTAACCATTTGTGAACGTTAAAGAGACGTTAGACATAAATTTGTATGTTTTCTTATAAATAGACTTTCATTCTTCACCTACAAAAGACCAATACTTCCTACATTATACCAAGATTCTAGAATTCCATTCCCATCTTTTAAGAGAGAATTCCAAGTGTTCTTCAAGATTATTTTCCACCGTTGAGCAAGAAACCTTACTACTATTTATTAACCTTGCCAGAACATTTGGAAGAAGTAAGAAGAGTAAATGTTGTAATTTTTATATATATGGAGTTCTCTCTTCTCCGGTTGTGAGAAAATGTATCTATGGTTTTTGCAGTCTTGACAAGGATTTGTCAAAGAAGTGTAACAGCAGGATCTTGTCTTAAAATAAAATCAGAATAAGGAAACTCTCGAGGAGTTCTTGAGAAGTGGACTAGGTATAAGAGGTTGAACTACTGTAAATTCTTTGTGTATATTTTCATTGTCTCATCTCCTTTTATGCATGCTTTAGTTTAATATTCAATTCTATTTACTTGTCGATTGCTTGATATTGTAAAATATAATTTAAATGACTAAATTATCCTTAATTTACTATTCACCATTCCTTTAGTAAAGTCTAAAATCTTTACAATTGGTATCAGAACTTTGTTAATTTAGGTTTAAGATTTAATAATCTTCTAAATTGTCTTCATTTAACACTAGTATTGTATAAGGCCAAAGTATATATAGACCACAATTTTTTGATAGGAATAACTATAATTATTGGAAATGTAAGATGAATATTTACTTAAAATCTATAAATCTCAATTTATGAGACATTGTCGTAAATAGATATACACTTAATAAAAAGAACTATAAGGAATGGAACGAAAAAGAGAAAAATATAGCCACATTAGCTGTTAAAGGATTAAATACTTTATTTTGTATTATTAATCAAGAACAGTTCAATAACATTTCCAATTGTAATACATCTCATGAGATATGGTATATTTTAGAAATTACTATTGAAGAAATTAATCAAGTAAAAGAAATAAAAATTAATATGCTTATTTATAAATATGAAATGTTTAAAATGCAACCCTATGAATCTATTAGTGATATGCTTACTAGATTTAACGAGATAACAAATAATTTACAATCTCTTGGAAAATGTATTTCTCAGAGTAATTTAATTAGAAAAATACTTAGATCACTTACTCCGAAGTGGGAAAAGCAAACCACCACTATTGAGGAAGCAAAAGATCTTTCCACATATTCTTGTAAAAATCTTGTAGGAAATTGGACTTCATATGAAGTTTAAATAAAGGAAAAAGAATTTGAAAATATTCCTAAGGAAAAGAGTTTTGTTTTAAAAGCCTATGTCGAATCGGATGATTCGGATGAAAGAGAAAATATTGCTTTTGTTACTCATAAGTTTAAGAAGTGTTTAAAGGAAAGAAAATTTCAAAAGAAAAACGAAAGAACAAAAGAAAAATCAATAAAAAGAGTGCTCTCCATGTAACTTAGGATGATAGTGATTCTTCAACTGATTAAGATTTATCTTCAAATGGTAAAATACCTCACTCATGTTTTATGGCTACATCTACTGAAATATCATCTTTAGACAATATTAAAGATTTTGCTATGGATGAATTACTCGATGCATTTAATAAACTTTATTCAAAATATAGATTCTTGAATGTTAAATGCAAAAAGTATAAACAAAAGTTTTATTAACATATCTCTTGAAAAAGATCTTATTTCAAAAGAAAATAATGATTGAAAAATAAGAATAAGTATATGGAAATAGAAAATAATACTTTGAAGAATGATTTGAATGTCATACAAGGAAAAAATTGATAATTTAGAAAATATCGTTGCATTATTGAAAATCAAAAGTGAAAGTTTGTTTAATGATGTTAACAAACTTACAATCAAAAAGAAAAATCACGATGTAAGTAAATATAGAATTGAAAATATACATAAAAAAGTTATTTGATATGAAATTGGATTTGTTAGAACTAAAAATGATGAAAATTATGAATTTGTCGTTAAGAAAGGAAAATAGATTTCTAAAAAGAATTATGATATGATTCCTAAGATTAATTTGTTGCACCCAAATTAAAGTAGATATCAAAGTCTTTACTTAATATAGATGCTTGATTTCTCAAAGAAGTAGAAGGGTCATGGGACTATAAATGATTGACATAATTTGATAATCTCATTTAAAAAGAATGTTTTAAGTTTCTATGTAAGTTTTTATTGAATGTCGATTGCTATATGAAATTATTTGGATAGAAGTTCACTTAATGATTTTTAAAATATGTTCTAGAATATTCTCTGATTCGATGTACTGTTTTAAAACAAATGATCGATTTTTCTTGACTCGGTCTATCGAAATTCACTAGTCAACCGATTGTTCTGTTTTTTGATTTTCTTCATTTAAATTTTATATTTGGCACTTTATAAACTCTAAATATATACATAAATGGACCAAATAAAGAATTTAAAATATGATTGTATTTAATTGACATATCTTATCTTGGTATAAATCATATTTTATGGATTAAATCAATATCTTGTTATAACTTTTTACTGACAAAATGGAAAAGAGATCTTATGCACTAATTATTTGTACTTAAGTTTTATGTTTATAATGTCACATTTTTTTAAAGTATGGTCTTTCATTGAATGGTTTATTTTTACCTATACTTGAATTGAGGATGAGTTTAGCATGATTTTTAAATCATAAATTCAACAATTGGTATCTTATAGAAGATTATTTTAACAATTGGTATCTTATGGTAATTTTTATTAAACTTTTTTTTATGACTACAATGATACATCCTTTTTGCTATAATATGAATGAATTTTTTTACCTTTGCTTGAATTGAAGGAGAGCTTACAATGATTCATTGAATATTTTATAAAAGATGTTTTTAATGTTTATTGAATATCTTATATGTTTCATTGGCTATAATATAAAAATTGATTTTAATGATTTTAAATATCTCTCATGATCTTAATGGACTTGACAATTGGTCTCCAACTATTGGTATTGAATATCTTATAAAAGATAATGTTTATAGAATATATTTTATCTTTGAATTTTTACTAATTTTTGTTGATTTTGCTAATGACAAAAAGAGGGAGTTATTATGATCGATTGGTGGAATATTTACTCGAATATTTATAGAATGTTTACTAAATTTGAAAGAACAATTTTTTAATTTTGACAAAAAAGGAGAGAAAGATAAATATTTCAAAGTTCTTTTATTAAAAACAATTAGAAAGGGAGAGCATGTAGTTCTTTATGCCATATATAATGCATGATCTTAAAGGGAGTTAATCTTTTATAGTTTTGAAATATTTGTAGTTTTGTCATCAACAAAAAAAAGGAGATTGTTGTTTTTTAGCTGATTCTCAATTTGAACAATAACAAAACATATTGTAGCTAATCCTTATTAATAGATCAAGGAAATGTCTTTATGGACATTGACAAAAGAAGAAGGATGAATGGATTGAAAAGAAGTTTACATGGAAAAATTCATGTCTAAATTAAAATTGAAGAATGAAGATCAAGTGGCAAATTCAAGACAAAATATTTGATCTAGTTCTTATGTAAATGTATTTCATGTAATTGTAATATGTTGCACTCTATGAATTTGTAATAATCTTCCAAATACTCCTATAGTACCGTAGGAAAATAATTTTAGTCCTAAAACTTATCATTCATAGATCACACTTATTATTAGGCTAAAATAGGATATTTTGTCATACCAAAAGTACTTGGTATATCGAAATCGAGTTGATTAGTAAAATCTTGAAAATGACCAAAACAACATACCTAAAATCACTGGTATACCAAATTACCCGATCGTTGCAGAATTCAGTGTAAAATCAGCATATCGAATTATTTTGGTATACCGAATCAGTGACCGTTTGTGAACGTTAAACACAAACTTCTATCTATGTTTTCCTATAAATAAATCTCCATTCGTCACTTACAAAAGACTAATACTTCCTACATTATACCAAGACTCTAGAATTTCATTCCCATCCTTTAAGAGAGAGTTCCAAGTGTTCTTTAAGATTGTTTTCTACTGTTGAGCAAAAAGTTTTACTGCTATTCATCAACCTTGTTAAAACATTTGGGAGAAGTAAGAAAAGTAAATATTGTAATTTTTATGTTTATTGAGTCTTTTATTCTCTGGTTGTGAGAAAAGGTATTTGTAGTTTTTACGGAATCTTAACGAGAATTCATCAAGGAAATGTAATGGTAGGATCTTGATCTGAAATAAAATTGGAATAGGGAAACTCTCGAGGGATTCTCAAGGAATAGACTAAGCTAGGAAGGCTGAACCATATAAATTCTTTGTGTATATTTTCATTGTCTCATTCCCTTCTATGTATGTTTTAGTTTAATATTTAATTTCATTTGTTTGTCAATTGCTTGATATTGTAAAATATAATTTAAATTACTAAATTATCCTTAATTCACTATTTACCTCTCTTCTAGTGAAGTTTAAGATCCTTACAGTAGCAATACGTAACACACAGGAGAATGCAGTGGTCAAAGAAGGAACAGTATTATCGCCCAGGTTGTAACCTCGAACCTGTGAAACCAACTCTAGTATGAGAGTAGAGAGAAATTTAGCAACTACAAGTTCCTCTCGATACTCTCTCATGACATTAATATCAAGTATAAGAGGTGGATGTATCTCTAACTCATCTAACAAAGTACGAATAGAGGTGTATAACTCCTGAACATATTGGTCACCTTACTGTAAGACAGAGTTTGTCATGGAGTTTGGTGACGTGTGCAATATTCTTCTCATGTGCATACGTAGCCTTCAGAGTCTCCCATATTTTCTTTACTGTGGGAAGCATGATAACACCCTTAGATATTATAGGTTCCATACTGTTCACTAACTATGTGATGATAGCATAATCAAAGGCCAACCAATAATCGTATCTCGAGTTTGACATTTGTCGGATCGTGAGTGATATGTGTGATTTTCTTATGAGCTCTAAGGAAAACTAGTATAAATTTTGCTCAGAAGATATAGTTTTTCCTATCCAGTTTGATAGACATATCGCTGAGATTGTGTAATAATACATCACTAGAGGAAGAGGAGGTGGATGTCATAAAATAGTCGTACGTAGAGAGAAAAGTTTGATTTAAAAAAAAGGTAAGAATCGCCTTGGAGCAGAGAAGGGCTACAACATTGCTTGAGGGGAGAGGGGACGGCGAGGGAGGGAGAAAAAGGTGGAGGAGAAGTTGCTAGTATAGGAGATATCGAAGAGGCTGGCGATGTGGGAGGAGCGGCCTAAGAGGTCCTATGGTGCTAGAGGAAGAGTCGAAGAGGTCCTGTGACGCGAGAGGAAGGGTTGGAGAGGAGCTGTAGCACGGGAAAGAGGGCTGGAGAAGTCCTACGGCGTAAAAGGAAGAGCTAGAGAGATCCTGTGGTACGAGAGGAAGGGCCAAAGTGGACCCACGGTGCAAGAAGGAGAGTCGGAGAGGACTTACACTACGAGAGGGAGGACGAGAAAAGTCTTGCAGTGTAGGAGGTATGTAAACGACTGTAGGGTTAGGATTTTCTTACCCTTAAACCTATGTTCTTGATATCATGTTAAAGGAGAAGAGAGAAAGACTCTGTCTATTACAATTGTTTAATTACATATATATATATTGGTTAGGATATCCACTAATATAAACGGATATCCACATAACCAATTACCACTAAACCACGTACTAATAACTCTAACACGAATATAACTCTAACAATCATTATTTCTTTTGAGGGTAGGATCTCATCCATGTCCTTTCTCACATACTTTACTCAGTTTTTTGCATAATATTCTCTTTCGTGCTTTTAACTTGGCTAATTGATGCTCTTTTAGATCCTTATATGGAAGTTTGGATTGAAATTGGCGAGTTATAGTAGGTGCTGATAGTAGTGAATTGCATTTTACTTGTCAGGTTATGAGGAGTGGAGTGCCTAATTTCTGTGCAGTAGCTTTGGCACTTAATGATCTAGGGTAAGTTCTTGATCTTTTGGATTTGGATTGTATCATGGTAACAAATTTCATGAGTATTCGGTTGAAAGCCATTTTTCTCTCAAAGGTTAACCATTCTCAATCTAGGTACAAAGCATCTGGAATTAGGTTGGATTCTGGTGACCTAGCATACTTATCCACTGAGACTCGAAGGTTCTTCCGAGCAATTGAAGAGGAGTTTTGTGTAGCAGGTTTTGGGAAAACAATTATTACAGCTAGCAATGACCTCAATGAAGAAACACTTGATGCTCTGAACAAGCAGGTAAGCACTCTTAGACATAACTTCGATGATTTTCATCTTCTTTTGCTTGTTCTGTTGGCATATTTATACTGAAACATGTTTTATAATTATCATTGAAGAGGCTTTTAACAAGCATCAAAATGCAAAACTTTATGCAAGCAAAATGCTTTCTTTTCTGCATTGTCAGCAACATTCTCAATCGTACAGTGCCATCACATAATTCATTGAACTTCTAGTGGACAGGTTTGTTCTTTATGTGCTTTTATTTGTGAGACTAGTGAAATCTTCCACATTTCTGGACGTTGTTGCTACACTTGAATTTTTTCCTTCACTGTGTGAACCCTGAATTTGTAAAACGGTTAAATGGAGTGCTAATAATCTTGGCATGAGCTCAAAGTTTTTTTGTCTTGGATGTCCATGGGCTGTTGGATTCAAGGTTTTTATAATCAGACTGGGCATTGCCTTTTTGTGGCCTGTCGGTTTGACACAGTGACATCATGCTGATGTCATAAACAAAAGAAAAAACTAAAAAGAAGAAAAAGAGTTCAAGTTCCAATACAGCAGTGGATTTTACTGATATTATCCTGTATTTTTCGCTTTTAGTATCTATAATAGGGTTCATGGAATAGGGTTTTGTGAGGATTTTCTTTAGTTGAATGAGAACTGGAAGACCATCGAACCGAATCAATTCTGTGGTTCAGCTGGCCAGTCCACCAGTCAGACTGGAAGGGATCCATAAGTTGGACTCGTGACTGGTTGTGCCACTGGTGCCAAGAGGACCATATACAGACGGTTGCAATTATTATCAATGTGCTATTCGCAACATCACCAAAATGGATATGGTGTACCAGGCAATAGAGTTGAAAGGAATTTGACCTCCAAAAGCTTGAAATGACCTTGATCCTGTCAATATTGATTCTTCAGAAAGTCTGTATTCTTTTAGGTCTTCCAAGCTACTTATTTGAATTTAACATTGATGTCACTTGCTGTTCTCAGTTACAATTTTACAGTGATTTTAAATTGGTATTTTGGCTGGATTCCATAGTTGTGGATCTTTGTGCAGGGCCATGAGTTGGATTGTTTTGGAATTGGTACATATCTTGTCACATGTTATGCTCAGGCAGCTCTTGGTTGTGTTTTCAAACTGGTTGAAATTAATAATCAGCCTCGTATGAAACTTTCCGAAGATGTTACAAAGGTTGGATTGTACTATAAGATAGTGTGGTTGTCCTTTTATGTATTTTATCTATATGACATGTCGCTTGCATTTCAGGTTTCCATACCATGCAAGAAACAATGCTATAGATTATACGGAAGAGAAGGTTACCCATTAGTCGATATAATGACTGGGGAGAATGAACCACCTCCAAAGGTCCTTTTATGTTTGCGTGATTACGTTCTTACATGACTGTTATTTGCATATTCATCCATGTGCCTTGATAACAAAAATAAGGTTAAAATTTGCCCTACTTATTGCTTTATCTGGAAGAATAATAGGAGTCTAGAACTCATCTGCCAGAAATGTACTTGATTGATTCATGAACTGACTGGATCTACACTCTCCTTACTACTACATTTGCCTTTTCAATTCTAGGCTGCGGAGCGGATATTGTGTCGGCATCCATTTAATGAATCCAAGAGAGCATATGTTGTACCACAAAGAGTTGAGGAGCTTCTGAAGTGTTATTGGCCCCCAACTTTAAGTATGAGTTTGAACATATTGTTAACATTTTATTACTATTCTCTAATCCTTTTGGAAATAAACCTTTATCCACAAACTTATGAACATAAATTTTGCTCATTCAAGACAAATCGAGGGAACTTCCTACTCTTAGTGAGATCAGAGATCGTTGCGTGCAACAGCTGAGTCAAATGCGTCCAGATCACATGAGAAGATTGAATCCAACGCCTTACAAGGTTCTGTCACATTGCTCTTTCGATTGTACCCTGGCATGCGCTGGAGTCTGGACAAAACTAATCTATGCATGACATATTCACACCTATGCAGGTGAGCGTTAGCGCAAAACTTTATGATTTCATTCATTTCCTGTGGCTCAATGAGGCACCAGTTGGGGAGCTCCAGTGAGCGGTAAATGTGGATAAAATGGAGAAACGTGAAAGCTCTGGCCCTAGTAATAAATGTGTAAGCTTCGATGATATTTATATTACATACCGCGAGCTTTCATTTAATACTCACGTTCATATGTTTTGGCTTGTTGGCTAGTTCATCCAATATTTATATTGGGCGTTGTTGACTTACAATTACTCTATTTTTTACACTTTGTACAGGACCATAAATAAATAAATAATACATCAATGTCTTTTAGTGTTCTGCAGGTATATTCAATGAGGCCCCTTATGACCACGTTTAAATCGTGTACCCTTCATTCTTAGCAGGGGAAGAACTGGACATTGAATTAGATTTCATTCTCCAAAATAACTATGTGCCTTGAGAAACATTTGCAGGAAAATTTTGTTGTCAATTCCTCCACCAAATTCTGGGGTGAGGTTCAATTATTAAAATCGGTATACAAGGAACGTCACTCTCTTTCTGGTACAAAAAAAGGCGATTATTCCGCATTGCTGGCATTCTATCGGTGGTTGATCACATCAGAAAAATAGCAGCATTGCTTCTCTCTTAATTCCAATATACCAAACCTAAATAACGAGAAGAGCGCTAGGTAAAGATGTATAAACAGAAATCTTATTTTTAACTCGTCAATCTGAATATGGCGTGGCCGTGTGAGAACACTTCTCAGGCAACATGCAATTAGCAGCTAGTTGGTCCCCAAATCCCCCAATCTTCATAGATTGGATCATTGTGTATTGATGGTGTAGAATTTAACATTCGAAGGGACTCGGGAGAGGTGAGTTCGTACCACATGGCATATAGAGTAGTAGAGATGCCCATAAAACATTAATAATTCATTCTAAGTAGGTGTGACTAACAACTCGCAAGCACTAATTAAGAATAAGTTCAACTACGATGTCTGTCCTCCTAATTAATCATGCATGTCATAAAGTTATCAGTTATTACTCGTCCAGTAATGTTACACTTATGGGGTGTTTGTTTGTACTTGTAATCATAAACATCCACCAAGACAGCTGCATTCTTCGAGCATTTTTAAATTTTCTTCCTTTTCCAATCCGTTCTCAAAAAATAAAGGATTTTTTTTTGCCTAAATACCATCATTAAAAGTCATATCGTTGTCACTATCTTCTTTACATTGAAATTTTTTTTGCATACATTTAATTTCTTGAAAATCTTATCTATATACACTTACCGTCGACTATCGTGTAAGTTCATTGAGTCTCTGTACCTAATCATAGTTAACTCATATGAAAAGATTAACTTATCCTTCGTCTCATAAAAAATTCATACAATTAAACCAAAAAGCGAAAAAAATGACATTTTCTATCAAACCAATCTTCTCCTTCTCCTTCCAATCACAAGGAAGTGGACTTTCTCTTTAACTCCTTCTCTTTCACCATCACCTTAGACCTCCTCCCTGTCGACGATGCCCTGCTCGACTCCTCCGTTATCCACTTCACCATTGACTCCGCCCAATTCTCCATCGGTTGTGCCTTCTACAAGACCGAACTCCCTATCATTAACAACACCAACAACAATGGCACCATTATCTCCTCCTTCTCTACCTCCTTTGTCTTCTCCATCATCCCCAAAATCCCATCGATCCTAGGATTTAGCCTCGCCTTCGTCCTCACCAACTCCACCTTCTCATTGGACACCCTCCCCAGTTAGTACTTCGGCCTCTTCTCCAATAACACCCGTTGCCACCAATACATGCTCTTTGCCATCGAGTTCAACATTGACTGCAACCCTAAGTTCAACAAGCAGAATGGGAACTACGTCGACATCAACCTCAACTACATCGACTCCTCCTTTGTCAGCATCGTCAAGTACTACTCCCCAGCAATGACTTCTTACCCATTGACATGAGGTCTAGCAGGAACGTTTAGGTGTAGATCGATTTCAATGGCAAGAGGCTCTAGATCAACATTATCATTGCTTCGACAGAGATTACCCAGAAGCTTGAAGGGTCGTTGATCAACTAACCAATGTGGACATCAAGAATTACCTCTTGTCGGAGACGTATGTTGGGTTCTCGATGTCGATTGTGACATGGGTGAAAGCACAGAAAGTTCTCGCTTGGAACTTGAGCAATATCGACGAACCCATCAAATATTTGAACACCATCAATTTCTTAATTTTCCTTCCTCCAACATTGTCGTCTAGTTCATCTTGTGCCAGGCTAATCTTTGAGGTCACCTCTGGTGGTGTAGCTCTCCTCCTCTGCTCCATCGAATCCTACTCCTTTTGCTACTACAAGAAGAAGAAGAGGATGAGGAGAAGGGGTGGAGAAGGAAAAGGATTGAAGTCAGTGGCACAAAAGAGGTGGAGGACTAGAAAATGGAGTATTGGCTGTCAAGGGAGAGGAAGAAGAATGGAACAGAAGGAAGATGAGGAGGACAAATTCATTCTTGTAGACATAGACACTGGAGAGGAAGAAGAGGAACAGAAGGAAGATGAAGACGGAGAAGATGAGGATGGTTGATGGAGAGCAAGAAGAGAACCTTGCTTAGTAGGGTTGGAGAGAAGATGAGGGTGACTGCCAAAGAGGAAAACTTAGAATAGGAGAAGATGACGAAGGAGAAGATAAGGAGAGGAAGACGAGAAAATAGAAGAAGAGTTGGATGTCT
Source organism: Posidonia australis (assembly GCA_024699735.1). Taxonomy (NCBI): domain Eukaryota; kingdom Viridiplantae; phylum Streptophyta; class Magnoliopsida; order Alismatales; family Posidoniaceae; genus Posidonia; species Posidonia australis. The sequence continues at coordinate 2,253 of JAMKQA010021247.1, read as the reverse complement.
TTTATACAAAAGTTACAGGGACAGTAATGTAATTTTACAAAAAACTATCGTGCAATCTTAACACTATTTGATGTTAAACTAATTAGAATACATACAAGTAAAATTTTTGAGTTATTAAATGTATATAGAAATTTTTCAATGTAAAGAAAATGTTGATGATAATAGAGCAAAAAAACCCAAAAACAAATAATCTCATCTCTTCACCCGATTTACTCCATTTTACCTATCCCTTCCCATAGGCTCGAAAGTTGCCACCACCGACCATCACCATTAATTTCTTCACTTCACAAACAACATCTCTACTCTGGTTTCTTCTGTAATTCGAAAAAGTTTACACTTTCTCCTTTCTCTCTCTCTCTCTCTCTCTGCCTATTCCTCCTCTTTCCAAATCCAGAGGTAGAGCAATATCATTCTCCAAGTCCCAATTCTCCACTCTTCCTAAAAAGACTGTTTCTTGGACATGAACTTCTAGTTTGAATTGCTGCAACAAACATATCTACCATCTTCCATTTTTCCTTTCCACATCTATAAAGACTTAAACTTCATCTCTAATACATCTCTCCAAAGATCTCACCTTTCTCTATGTCTGTGATTTGTAGCAAGCGTAGAGGAGGAAAACCATGTCAGAGGACGGATCGGCAATGCTTGACACCCAACTCTCAGAGAAAACGTTCATCTTTGGTCTCCATCTGTGGGCCATTGTTGGAATCTGCATTGGTGCTGCATTTGTCCTGCTCTTGTTTCTCATCTCCATTTGGTTCACATCCAGGTGAAGAACCAACTCAACTACCACTACCCAACAAACCTCCAAATCCTCATAGGTCTTCCATACCTAACATATCCAGAGAGATGTAGGAAATCCAAGTTGACCCATCTCGCGTCTTTGTCTTGAAGACCCTTGGCCAAGCCCTCCAGAAGCCTTTGTCGGAAACCCAACATCATTCTGCTTCCATGGAGCGACAGGCACTGTCGATTCCTTTAGAGGAGGAGAGCCCAATTGGGCTCAAGAAGATTCACATTGAGATTGGGAAGGATCACTGGATCACGTTTCCGGAGCACATAGGAGGAGGGGGAGGTGGGTCTTCTCATGGGAGTGTTGAGAATACATCAGCCAAGCAGGCCCACGTGGTTGTATCGGAGGTGTCACATCTCAGTTGGGGACATTGGTACACTCTCGACAATGTCTCGTTGTCACAGTGGCTGGGAGAACTTTAAACTCGTCACAGGTCCCAGGTTTGAATCCTAGGACATGCATACCGTTAACAAAAAAAAACATTGGTACACTCACAGGGAGGTGGCGACGAATATGTTTGTGGATGAGAATGTGCTTGGAGAAGGAGGTTATGGAATTGTTTATCATGGTGTTCTGGAGGATAAAACACATGTTACAGTAAAGAACTTGCTCAATAACAGGTAAATTTCAGTCATCTGTTCTCATTACCATATTCTGTAATTACTACTAGAAAATGTTGCAGCATTAAGTAGATATTGTTTACAGATTTAATGAGCATAGTTTGGTGGAATTATATGTTTTAGAGGCCAAGCTGAGAGAGAATTCAAGGTTGAAGTGGAAGCTATTGGTCATGTTCGACATAAGAATTAGTGAGGTTACTTGGTTATTGTGTTGTAGGGGCTCATAGGTAAAGATATGCTTATCTTTTTCTCTCCTGATGATGTATAATTGTTTTTAATTCTTCTTCAAGATATCTAGTGGTGTAACGCCCCGATCCCGGGCACGCTACCAAATCACAGTATCCCAAGCATAATTACACTAATTACAGAAAACAAATATAACTATAACTAAGGCTCACCTTCAGGATCACAATGTGCGGCTAGAAGCTCCAACTCCTCCATCGGAACCTGGTTGCACGTGGTCTGCACTTGAAAACCAAATAGCACGCGTGAGTGACATTTAAGTCGCCCAGTACGCGTCCCAAAACATACAAACCCCAAAAACTCGGTAAAACCATAAATCTCACTTTTTCAAAACTTGATTTTCTCTTTTAGAAAATCATCCTTTATTTATTAAACAATTACTTGGAAATTCAATCTCAATCCATATTCTTTTTCAAAAGTCATATCTCTTTTCTTTTCTCAAACATCTTGGAAATTGTTCCAAGATCACATTTTCTTTCAGAACATTCCTTTACATTCTTTTCAAAAACTTTTGGAATTCATTTTCCAAAACATTTCCATTTTCAATACTGGGGATTTCTTCCCAAATTACACATTTCAAATCCACCTTTCTAACCA
>JAMKQA010021246.1:0-23819 GCA_024699735.1 Posidonia australis | reverse complement strand
TTAGACTTTAAAGAGAATGAGATTTAAGAGTAGAGTAATATATATTATATATATAGTGTATATATTATACATTACTTTTTATATTTAACTATAATATATTATAAATAAATCGGATCCACGGGTCTGAGTATTTTTAGACCCAGACCCGACCCAGTAAATGAGCAGGTCTAGCGGGTCTGGGTCCATGGGTCTCATTTTTAGGACCCAGATCCATACTTAATGGGTTTAGGCCAGCGGGTCCTGGGTCTAGACCCGACCCATTGCCAGCCCTAATGACTACTACATCGCTTCCTCCAACATGGCCTAGCAAGGAGGCTGTGGCAAGAAAGCCAATTAAAATCTTAGATCGTCGGTTGGTTAAGTACAAGGGAGTTGTTGCCACTAAAGTTTTGATTCAATGGTCAAGGTCTGCCTAAAAGGATGCCACCTGGGAAAAATACGAGGAGGTCCAATGAAGTTTCCTGACATTGATCAACGAGGACGTCGTTGGTGTTAAGGGTGGGGGAGTTGATATGAGTTGCACCGTGGGGCCTGGTCTAGTGGACTAGGACGACAACCATTGTGCTGGCATGGAGGCCATTGGGATTTGTTAGGTCTTGTCCAGATAAGGAGTGATAGGTGTCAAACTGTTATGAGGTTGTTACGTAAGTGGTTGTATGTGGGCTCGAGCTGTGGGTATAAATAAGAAGATGTAATAAGATTGAACATTTTATGAAAAGAATGATTGATTCTTTCTCCCAACTTTGTCTCCTCTTCCTTCTTCTTCTTCTTCTCCTCCTCCTCAGGCGACGGTAGGGTTTTCCCCACTCCAACTGAGAGTTCAATTACGTGAAGGGCGTTAAATCAGCTCCACCATAGGAAAGTGCCGTCGTAGTCGGCCTTTGCCCGCCATCCTACGATCGTTGAGGGTACAATTCCAAGAGGAGCGTGTCATATCATCAATGTGTATCACATAAACATAACTTTCCTTCTCGTTCATGCAAAGCCTGTTTCCTCTCTTACTAGATTTGTATTCTTGAGTGCCATTGCCATTTTCTGGCTTGAAATTTGTTAGTTTTTATAAAAGAATTTAAAGGCTTTTAGGTCATCCTTTAGAATTTGAACAAACAAATAAACACTAGGTTTTGACCGTAAATATGTTCTTATCATTTATTACTGTTTATTTTCTTCTAAGACCATTACAATCTGCAAAAAAAATGTAAACCATAGAATCATAGTTGTCGCATATCTTTGCATATACCTCATATGATCATGGCACAATGTTTTAAAACTACTTCAAGTACAGGAGGAAAACAGAAAACAAAAGGATTAAAGACATGATAATATAATTTCTTCAGCACAAGTCTATTCATGTTTCTGGTTTCTCTCTTCTTTCTGATTTTTAATTTAGATGAAAAGGAAAAGCTTAGAATCATTGTTCTGAAAATGGACTGACAAGACAATAGCTCAAATAAAGTTCATAAGATGAATGATTTTAAAACATGAAGTTATACAGTAAGGTCGAAAGGAAATTATTTGTCTTTTTAAAGCCTATTTGCAATTTGCAAACAAATATAAACCATAAACAGGAGAAAACAGAAAACAAAAGGATTAAAGATGTTTATAATATAATTTCTTCAGCACAAGTCTGTTCATGTTACAGGTTTCTCTCATCTTCTTTTTGATTTTTAATTTAGAAGAAAAACAAAAGCTTAGAGACAAACCACTTCGGCCAGAAATTGGACTGACAAGACAATTGCACAGATGAAGTTCATAAGATGAATGTTTTTGAAACATGAAACAATACAGCAAGGTTGGAAGGAAAAGGGTTGAATAAAGAAATCTCAGTATCCATGTGTTTGTATAGATTATTTGCATTTTTACATTATTGGGAAGCTTTTTACTGTACACAGGCACATGTAAGGTGCTCACCTTGCCAAGTAGAACACGTAGCCATTTGAGGCCTTCAACATGCGCTGCAGTAACAAAGACCCAATACTGATCATCAATCCTTTCTTAAATTAGGTGCCTCTATCTTTATCTAGAATGATTTACATAATTACATGCCTTAGCATTGTATAGGATAAAAAATCATCATTTGACCCATAAATGACACTAATCCCTTAAATAATGGGGGTGTGTAAAAGATGTGAACTAAGTGGAGCATTAAATAATGCTTCTTCTTCTTTTTTTAATAATTTTACAATGTTCACTTAGCACTACATTTTTTATGGATCATAATATAAGATGTTGAAGACGATTAAAATGGAGCTTTAGATGCTAAAAAATCCATAAGTTTGTTTTTGTCCTTGATACTCTCAAACAGTTTCTGCGCAACAATGTAAAATAGTAGCCGACATGTAGACAGTTCACTTGTTTTTTGTGATTCTGACATAACACCTTTTGTTGTGCTGATATTATGTGCAAAAAGACATATGAACCACATCCTTAAATTAACTACATTTTTTCTTGAAAAGTTCAGAAATTCAAATTAACATCTTTTTTTTCTATTTTGGCTAGATTTGCATTGGATAAAGCATTTAATCAAATCAATTTTATCTCCTGTCAGTCAGATGTCTAAATACTCTTTCCAGCTAAATTAGCAGAACATTTAAAGTATTCTTAGTTTTTAACCGTTCTTCATGAATAGATTGATGCCTTCTTATGTGGTAAGTGGTAACTGGTAATTCTATCATGGTATGGAACCCTGTTTAGCATTTCTATCTCTTTTACTTGGAGAGATAGCATTAGAAATTGATATAGCTTCCCCACTTCACTGAATCATGGAAATCAAGAATAAAAAACTCACTCACGTCTAGCAATGGAGTTTGGACTTTGTGAACAACATAATATGATCATCCCTTGTCTGTGCAAGTGTTTTCCCTTTCTTACTAGATGTACTATCTTGGTTGTGATTTCATGAATTTTTTTATCGTCTCACATAGTTTTAGATAAGAGGATTTAATGTCATCATCAATAATTTGAAAAAAACATCAATACAATTCCACAACTATTAAGCTCTTATTATCTACTATTGTGTAATCCCAGTATATTGTGATTTGCATCACACCCCACTATGACCTTGGCATAATGTTTCAAAAATACGTTAAACACACAAGGAAAATAGATTAACAAAAGGATTAAAGATATGAATGTAGTGCTCTCAAACACAAGTGGTTTCTATTGTCTTCTACTCTTCTTTTCAAAATTTAGAATTAGAGCAAGCAAAAACATGGAATCAAACCAAGCTGTTCTGAAAGTGGACTAATAAAGATGATTGCTGAATGAAGTTTAAAGGACCAATGGTTCAATCACAGGTATGGGAATGAGAGAAGTTGAAAATTTTCTAATTCTTTGGATGTTATTGGAAAAATGTATATTTACCAGTGATCAAATTTCTTATTGAGAATGCTAATTGAATACTGATACACCCTTTGTAGAATTTAAAAAATGAAATATCAATTTGATAGCCAATGTGATAGGAGGTTTAGACTATGGGACTCTTAAGTGTCCAAAATTCGTGTTAAAATGAACGAACAAACAAAACATGAAGATGTGATACTTGAATGAAGATAACAATAATGTTTGACCCAATAAAACATCTTATATTAACTAGAGAGGATGAAGACTCTGGTAGGCAAATACAGTCTTGAACGAGCAGGTCTAATTCGAAGATTTAACTATGTATCTGAGGATCATATCTCAATCTCCTTGAGATAGTGTCTTTCTTATTAGCAACTTGCTTTAAGAATGTATCAGCAGGGCTAATAGCAACTAAACTAACCATGAGTTGTTTTAAATGGGAAACCCCGCTAACTGTCTCATGGAACGTATTGGACATTCATTTACGTTTATCTCATCAACCCACCTACCCAATTGATATAAACATGATCATCATTCACAGGTATTGCTAGAATGATTTTAACATCAACATGAACCACACAAAATAAAATGAAATGAAATGAATCGAACTATTTCCATTCCCTATGATTCACATACTCTCATATGGACAACTTCTTACAAAATAAACCCCAACAGTGAAGACGCACCATAGCGACCCCTTACATAAAAATAAAGACCAAGAAATCTAAGTACATACCACTCAAAGGAAGAAGAAGGGGCCAACAAAAAGAAAGTTTGTTTCATGTTTGCTACGTTCCCCAGGCCATCGGAGCAGAGTGGTGGAGAAACTACTTGCTATACAAAAAGGACAATTCTGAATGGCATGAGACGGTGATGCTTTTATCTGTTACAACAGGTCATGTCAGGAAATAAAAGACAGCAAATGCCAAGACCAAACACCAGATCATAGGTTGGAAAGGCCTAGAAACTTGGAGAATTCTCCAGGGAATTACAACAAACAGGAAACCTACAGACCAGAATCGATAGTAATGAATACACCCAATGCATTTCCATCTCTAATGCATAAGATCGAACAAATAAAAGCGCCCATGAAAACCTACAGCAAAGCCGTAAAAGGAAAACAAGTTTACCAGCAATCCGCATTTCTTTTCGATACATCAATCGCTACGACATCGATAACGCCAGCGGAACCTCACTCTCGTGAGAAGTAAGAGACGACCCATCATTCGAAACGCTGGCACTCAAATCCCCAACCCCCTCGTTCTTCCCACTCGTCCCCGCCCCACCACCACCACCTGCCACCCCACCATTCCCATTCCCCTCCTGCCCTCCCATCACCGTCGCGGCCCCAAACCTCACCCTCCTCGCGGCCCCTCCTGGCGATTCCACCGGTGAGCAACACCCTTCCTCCCCACCTCCGCCCACCGACGCCGTTGTCTCCGCCGGTGTCGTCGACACCACCACCGTCGCCGCCGGCACGTTGTCGTCAGAGGCGGATTCCCGGCAGGTGAACGTTCTGTAAACACACGTGGTGGTCCAGAAGAGCCAGGGAATCCCGACGAGGACGATCCCGGCGATGGGTAGCCAGGAGGTGGCGGGTGCCTCCGGAAGGGTGATGTAGAGGAGGAGGAAGGCTCCTCCGGAGAGGGTGGTGAAGAAGAAGAGGCAGGAGACGAGGTACACGCAGGCGCTGCTCGCCCTTCTTTCCCGTGTTGGAGCCATTCGTGGTGTGGGACAACGGAGGAGGTTTGCATGGATGGCATGGAAGAGACGAAGAAGAGCCGCGAACCATTTTTCATTTTCCTCCCAACTGTTTTGGAGAGAGAAAAAGGCGTTGCGCCGTTGGTCTTTGTTTGATTTGATATTTTGATCTGGGCCGTCCAATGGGAGGTTGCAGATTCTGTGGCTGTGATGTAGTCATGCAGAGGTTTAGTTCTCGATATTGTTTGAGAGACTGCCTCCAACGAATTAGATTTGTGCTTATTACAGGGTTGTGTCATGTATCATGTATGTATGGCCCTCAGATTCTTCGGTTTCCGGAATAGGTCCGTCATCGTCTCAACCACTTACGAATCAAAAGGGCGAAGCACAGGCCGCTGAGATCTTTTCTGACATATGGACCCGTAGAGCCCAACATCATACACTTCACATTGATCAGGGAGCCCACCTTCACAAACGATCCTTGATTTTTTTTTTTTTTAGCAGTAATGTAGTTGATCTTCGTAATCTTCACAAATACCAAGATTTTATGTCCTGTTTCACAAGATTACAGTTGTTTAAACGAGAACACAAGATTGCACGACTTCGAATGCAAGCACTAATCCGATAGGAAATTAACTTGGGTGTTGATATTATTTGAGAACAGTCTTAACTACCATTTCAAGAAAAACAAACCATCTGATCCAGTGGTATTACTCCCTTCTCCCCTCCTTGTGATCTCCGCCCTCCTCTCGATGTTTCCAATCCAATCCCATCCCTACAAAACAAAATGCCAGCCCTCCAAATTCCCCACTGCCCCTCGCACTCACAGCACTCGCACCACCGCCCATGGCGAGCGCGTTGGGCACGACCTTCCTCGCCTCCTCCGCCGCGAAGCAGAACCTCCTTGGTCCCGTAGTCGCCCTCCGCCGCTGCCATGGCGGGAGCAGCAGCAGCAGCAGGAGGGACCTCAGGATCCAGGCGAAGATCCGGGAGATCTTCATGCCGGCGCTGAGCTCCACCATGACTGAAGGCAAGATCGTTTCCTGGGTCAAGTCCGAGGGCGACAGGCTCTCCAAGGGAGAGAGCGTCGTTGTCGTCGAGTCCGACAAGGCTGACATGGACGTCGAAACCTTCTACGACGGCTATCTCGCAGCGATCATGGTGGAGGAAGGTGGCGTTGCTCCCGTCGGGTCCGCCATTGCGCTGCTAGCCGAGTCCGAAGACGAGATATCGCTCGCGAAGTCGAAGGCGGAGACGGAGTCGGGAACTTCGGCGGCGGCGGATGTAGAAGCGCAGCCCCAAGCTTCCAGTTTGCCGGAGGAAACCGTAAAGGTTGCGCCTCTACCGGTTTCTGCTCCGACGTCGGTGGTTTCGGCGCATCCTGCGGCGGAGGGAGGGCAGAGGGTTGTGGCGACTCCGTATGCGAAGAAGCTCGCCAAGGATTTGAAGGTGGAGCTGAGAAATGTGGCTGGGAGTGGGCCTATGGGGAGAATTGTTGCCAAGGATGTTGAAGCAGCTGCTGCAGTGATAGCAGCTGCTCCGTTGGTTGGAGTTTCTGCTGCTCCGGTTGCTAGTAGTAGTCCTGGAGTTGAGTTGGGAAGTTCTGTTCCGTTCACAGCAATGCAGGCCGCTGTCAGCAGGAACATGGTGGATAGCTTGGCTGTTCCTACGTTTAGAGTTGGGTATACCATCACTACGAATGCTCTCGATCAGCTCTACAAAAAGGTTAGCCTTTTATTTTGCGGCTAGTTAGTGTTGATTCGTAAGGTGTATTTCGTTTGGTGTTTAGTTTAGTTTTATGGATGCCTTTTGACTTGAGAAATTTGGGGTGAATTTTTTAATTGGGAACAGATTAAGTCCAAGGGAGTGACCATGACCGCATTGCTGGCAAAAGCAACTGCTCTTGCACTGCTTCAGCATCCGGTCATAAATTCCAGTTGCAGAGATGGGAAGAGTTTTACCTATAACAGTAGCGTTAATATTGCTGTGGCTGTTGCCATAGATGGGGGCCTGATAACTCCAGTTCTTCAGGATGCTGATAAGGTTTTTATTGGGTCTTCTTCTTCATTCTCTCCCCCAACTTTCTTATGTGACATATTCTTGCGTTCTATGTTATGTCAATGGGTTTATGTTGCTGATGCTATTACTAGGTTGACCTTTACACGCTGTCGAGAAAGTGGAAAGAGTTGGTTGACAAGGCCCGGGCAAAGCAGCTACAACCTCATGAGTATACCACGGGTAATTTGCTCAGACACGTATTCTAGTTACGTTTTTCATTTTCTTTATTTGCACATGACTGTGCTTCTGATTAAATGTCGAAGGTTAAGCCCATATCATGCGCAATTTTGGTTTTTTATTCTTATACAACCTCACAAAAAAAAACGCTGCTATTAGTGGAACATGCTTCATTTTCGAAATTTGCACTACATCTTTTTTTGGCTACAGTCTTTATTGAGTTAATTCATCGTTGTTTTTCACTTTTTTGGGTAGAAGTAAAAATATGTTTGTGAGCTCAGAAGCTATTTTGTGAGTGACTTGGACTTTGGAGACCAATCCCTCAAGTGGCAAAGATAATAGTAAAAGTGTAGGTTTTCTCCTAGTGTGTAGTGGCAGATTAAACTCAATGCATTGCCTTTATAAGCTGCAGAATGGTTATAAGGAGAAATTATATGGCCAAGTTAGTTTATGCCATATCTATCGTTTTTTGAAAAGCTTGTTTTTCTCCATTGATCTTGTCACTCCATTACAAGTGCGACCTGGTCAATATTTCCTTTTGGTCCATTAGATAGAACTGAGTAGGTCTCTAAATGGCTAGCAATGAACAAAAGGACCTGAAGAAAGTATGTGCAAGTAAATTAATCAAAGTTGCAAGCCTGCAACTAATGGTCATTTAGGCTGTCATTTTTCTTGGGGTCCAAGAAAATGTGAATTTAGACTTATTAATGTGGTTTTCATAACAATTCCTTTTTTTTAAAGTTACATTGTTATTATCCTTTTTGAGCAGTCAAAAAGAAGAATTTTATTTCAAAAAATGGAAAATGAAAAACAAAAGGAAACAGAACAAAAGGAAACAGACAGCCTTATCAGGGAGATGAGGACCAGAAAGAAAACAAAAGGAAACAGAACAACATAACACAATCACAAACAGCCACAGCCAAGCGTTAGCGCATTACAATGCAACCAACACTACCAACCATGCTGCAACTGGCTCATCCATGTCCACCTCTCCCATGAAGGGATTAGACCACTCAATTACAGATCTGAAAACACCCTCGTTCTACTCCTTTTGATTGGCAAAGACATCCATGTAGAATTGCATCATTGGCCCACCAAAAAGCATGAGGCAACATCTTCCATAGCACCCCTCTCCTTCCACCCATACCCCTTGTACTCATCTACCTTTCCCCAGGAACAATCAATATTAATTGTATGAGAGGTGTCCAGCAGTCTAGGCCAATTATGTTGTTATTATCAACAATACTTATAGGTCCGTTATCACTTTTGGTGGCCTTTAGGCCAGAAGGTGAAGTTAATCTTACATTTCTAGAGCATCTTCTAAGCGTCGATAACAGTATGGGTCATATGGCCCTTTGGCATCCTCACATCTACATCTCCATGCTTTTAATTAATGGATGTGTCAAGTGGATCCTTTTTATTGCTTATAGTTGTAGGCATAGTCTTATATTGAAAAAAAGTGATAATTAAATTTGTGGTTATATATAAATGGACCTCCTCAACTTATAGTCATTTGATTTTGAGTTGGATGTCTATATTTCAACATGCTCTCAGAATCAAAAGAGACTTAAACGAGCCTAAGTCTACACACATTTACCTATATCCATAAGAGACACTTGTATGATCTAAAAGAGGCTACAAATGAAGTGGAGTGTTGGAATAGTCTCATATTGAAAAAAGTGAGGGTTGGATTTGTAGTTATATATAGATAAATCTTTTCATTAATTATCAATTGATTTTGAGTTGGATATTCATATTTCAACAATAATTTATTGGATTGATGATCTATTAGCCCAAGAACAAGAAACCTTGAGTTCATGATTCTTTATGGCCTAGTTTATATGGCTTAAGAAATTGTTTTTTGTCAACTTATTGTAAGAAGCTATAATTGTAAAAAAGGGCTTTCACTAACATTATAGTTGACATGTTATTCATGTTGACAAGTACCATTATTAACTTGCAAAAATCTATTTTCTTTTCCCCTAAACATGCAAAGTACCACTACAGTCCAAGGATAGATAGGACCTCCATAAATGCTGTTTCCCTCTCATTCTCCTTGATTTTGTGTTTTACATGGGTTTTTTGTTCAATATATGTGCCAGGAACGTCAAGAATTATCAACGAATTTCGCACCTTACAATTTCTTAATGAAAAGAATATCTCATTTACATCGTGTTAATCACCTCATTAAAGTAAGCACAAATAAATATGCTCAAAATGTTATTTCATTTAATATGAAAAAATAGTGTTGATATTCATTGCACATCATTATATGTAGATCAAATACATGTGTTTTGAAATTTTACCATACATGCTTGACTAATGTGATTACCCTTAATAAAAAAACTGTGTTGTGTTTATAATATTTTATGGAAATTTGTCTATTGTTACTTCTGAGGTGGACATGTTAGTGGGCTCAATGGTGAATTGTTGACTTTCAACAATAGGATATATATACATTCTCTATTATTTTATCTATGTGATCTTAAGAAGTACGACATACATTAACAAGCATAAGTTATGAAGGTTTTATTGTTATTGATTGTTATATAGGTCCATGGACTTTATGTATAAGAACATTTCTAGGCCTACATGAGTTTACTCAACAGTAGAGATATTTTGTAGTTATGAGTTATGTAGTTCCCATACGTAGGACAATGAGTTTCTTGTTTAGTAGTTAAATTAGGATACATACAACATGGTGCACGTAAATGAGCTATGTCATGTTCTGCTTGTTTGAGACTAGTGGGATCGTGTATTTTCTGTCATAGATAATTTAGCTTCATGACTAAACAATTCTTACATCTTTCACAAGACATAAGTTCCTATAAAAAGGTTCTTTTCTTGACTAACTTTTGCAGTACAATGTACACATGTTTTGTTATTAGTGTCTAAGAAATTTTATATCATTGGAGCTTTTTGCATGACTAACGTACATGATATGATTTATATTTCATTCACTCTACATTGGAGCTTTTGATATGATAGGTCTCATTCACTCTACATTTTTTTTTATTCTATGCGCGTAAATGCAACGTACCCTATGTGTATATTTTTCGATGTTAGAAGCCTACAAAAGTCTTATATATGTATATGTATAGGGCATTACATTCAAGTAATGAGTCGAACTTTTGTGGGCTTATAACATTAATAAAAACATATGTATATGATATATTGTATTCACGTGCATGGAGTAAAAAAATGTAAAGTGAATGAAACTTATGAATCATATCATGTACGTTAACCATGTAATATGCTTCATTAGCAAAAAAAATCAGCACAAAAGACAACATGTATGTATCATACTACAAAAGTTAGTCAAGAGTTTTGACGTTAAATTATTTATCACAAAAAATATGATCTTAGTAATCTCATATAAGTAGATTATGACATCTAGTAGATTTAGTTTATTCATGTCACTAAGTTCAATAAGTTTATCCATGAAAACAGAATCCTATGCATTATAGTTAACATTAAACCTATTATCTTATATATGAAAATTATATAGCTCATGATTACAAAATACCTTTATTATTAAATAGGCTTGCATGGGCTCACAAATATTAGAGGCTTATACATATAGAATCCATTGGACGCATATAACAATCAATGAAAATTAAATATTCATAACTTTTGCCTGTAACTTTATGTCATATTTCTTATGATCACATGAACAAAACAATGGAGAATTATTTATATGTTGTTGAAAGTCAGCAAATTCACCAATGAGCCTACTAACGTGTTCAACCTATAAGTAACAATAGACAAAATCTTATAAATAAAACACAATTTTTTTAATGAAGGGTAATCGCATTAGTCAAGCATGTGTAGTTAAATTTCAAATCAAATGCATTTAATCTACAAACAATGAAGTACAATAAATATATGCATTATTTTTTTATATTAAATAAAAAAACATTTTTTTGTATATTTATTTGTGCTTACTTTATTTCTTTATTGTGATGAATGACATGATATAAACGAAGCATTTTTCTCATTAAGAAGTTGTAAGGTATAGAATTCAAAAATAGTTTTTTAGAGATCCCTAACACATGTATGGAACAAAAAACACTTTTGACTCTCCTTTCCCTCTCTTTTCAAGGTAGAGCAGACCTAAGTCTACTTGCCAGCTGTTTCTTGCTTCAAAAACATTTTTCTCTCAGGAGAAATCTGGAGACAACCCTTCAACATTTCACTTAGAGCCTTCCAACCATACTTTTGATCCTCATTGGAGCAATCCTCCAATGTATAGATCACTGTTTATAGTGATGACAAGATAAGTGTACATGGTTTCTTCGACTGCTAAATTGTTGGGCAAACTTCTCAAGTTGTGAGAAGTGATTTTGCCATTGGTTATGACCGTTTTTCCAGATAGAAGCAAGTATTTGTAGCTTTGCCCAAGGCTCCAAGTAAATGAATTTCATTAAGTCAAAATCTTAAGCAAAAGGTTTTGGGACTAGGTAATAGATTAGACAAGACTAGGAAACATTTTCGTGTCTTTCATTTTGTGCACATATTTCTATTCAATAGCTTGTCTGCTTTCAGTAAGCATGCTATTTCATATGCACCGCTTAGTCAATTTGACCATAAAGGAACTTACATGGATGCTGCAAAAGTTGACTGTATCTTTCTTCCAGGAACATTTACTCTTTCTAATCTTGGTATGTTTGGCGTGGACCGTTTTGATGCAATCTTGCCTCCTGGAACTGTAAGTGGGGCATTTCTCATAATTAACATTCCTCCACAGCTCATGGAAATGATTGCAGGGTATTCGTTAATTCTCTTTATTCTAGAGTATAACCATCAATTGCATTGTAGGGGGCAATCATGGCCGTGGGAGCTTCCCAGCCAACTGTTGTTGCTAGTAAGGATGGCAGAATTGGTGTAAAGAATCAGATGCAGGTTCAGTAATTTAATGGTTCCTGTTTCCTTGACTTGTTTAATAGCCAACGAATTCTTACATGGAAACTTTTCTCTCCAGGTAAATGTTACTGCAGACCATCGTGTCATATATGGGGCTGATCTTGCTGCATTTTTGCAAACTCTGGCTAAAATCATTGAGGACCCCAAAGATCTTACCTTATAGATTATACAGAGGTAACGCTGATGGCTGATCTTCAGAAAAGGTGTTTGTGATGGTTAATTGGCATTCCATGAATCAAGTGCATTCTCATATATCAATGTACTGAGGCTGCATACTGTAACTGCAAGCTGTCCTGTTAACCATAGTTTTTGGAGTAATGGCTAATTTTTCTTCTTTTCCTAATGTTTGATCTTTTTCATATTGTTGAACATTCATTGCAAACTTCCAATAATATCGAGAGTTGCATTTTGGAATCATTATGTTGATCTAGCTGTTTTAGTTTAGCAACTTAATCTTCTGATTATAAAGCTTACTTCAGCTTGCTAATGTGCTATTGAGATTTAAACGGGTTGCTGGAAGAACAAAACTTTTATCTTAGTGAAAGTAGGGTATTTGGGAGTTGTTGAATTTCAATCTTATGTGGTCCAATTGCAGATAAGGGAAGACTGGATTGGACAACACAATATACACGGACTATGATACATTGGTGACTCTCAAGGATCGGCTAGTGGTGTAATACAGCGTATGCAGCCATCTGTTTTTGTACCATAACTGGAAAAAGTAAGAGATTCTGGCAAGCGTTACAAGTGCGACAGTGATCGTAATAACAAATAAAACCATGTTTTTTCACATTCTTATCGTGTAATGCTCCCATATACTTGTTTCGTAAGTCCTCATCTTGCATGGAGCAGAGATCGTACCACGGTTTTCATTTTCGGTCTTGCCTCGGGAGAATGACTGACACAATCAAGTGCAATCCTTAGCACTGAAAGCATTTGCCTTTGAACTCTGATCGATGTTTTATAAATACTAGGATCCAAAATGCATTCACGTTCATCGAGCCGGGTTGAATAACTTGATGCTGACTTGGCTAATTCAGTCCCCTCAGTAACTGGTGGCTTTCCTGTTAATAACTCCAGTAATACCACTCCAAAGCTATAGACATTGCCAGCCATTGTCACTCTCATGGTGTAAGCATATTCTGCATACCCAGCAAAAAGAAGAAGAGTTCGGTATCAGTACGAATCCTACTCAGATTGCCATTGAAGGCTACTTGGATTTAATGTGAGTTTGTGATCAAAATTATTGGACTTTATCAATGGTTTTCAACATCAACCCCATTTTATATGGAATATTGAGAATTAGACATTTCATATTATGTACAACGCAGAATTTCAAATAAGCTATCTCACCAGGAGGAATGTACCCAGCTGAACCAGCAACTGTCGAAATGTTCCTGATGCTATTCGATGGATTGATGACCTTGGAAAGCTCGATATCTCCGATTTGTGGTTCCTTGAACGACTTCAACAGGATGCTCTTCGAAGTCAGATCGAGGAGAAGAATCTCTGGGTTACAGCCATGGAGGAAAGACATGCCCTGTGCCAGTCCCAGTGCAACGTCATAACGAGAGCACCAATCGAAAGAATCTCGTCTTCCATCATGGAGAAAATCCCTGATCGAACCAAGATGCACATGTTCATAGAATAGATATGCATCTTCCATTGTCAGAACATACGCTAGAGGGACCATGATGTTTGAATTGCTCTGCTTCCCAAGGATTTCTATCTCTTCCCTGAACCCTGCATGGTTGCTAGACTGGAGTATCTTATCACTCCAATTGAGCTTCTTCACTGAGTAGCCTCGACCATTGGGCATGGTGGCTTTGTAATAGGTAGAGAACTTGGTCTTCCACAAGATGTTACCTTGATCACAAACTGCCTCCATGGCTTTTCTGAAATCGATACTCGATCTGTGGATTCTCACACCAGTAATCAAGCGAGCCTTGGTGATCATCTGAGGCAAGTTCTCTCTTGTCTGTGATTTTTCATGTATGACTGGAGCAAATCGTCGCAGGAGAATGACTGTTGCCAGGCCTAAACCAACAATGGCACTTATGATTGGCACTAAGATGACCAAGGCAACTGGAATCCTTCTGTGATGTGAGGTATCTGGGCGCTCCGAGCCCATGGTGCCATTCTCAAGATTCTTATTGCCCGAGTCATCAACAGTTACCCAATTGTGGAAATCTGGTAGTGTTCCAGAGAGCTGGTTGTTGGAAAGTACCAGAATTGTCAAGCTTTCCATTTTAGTCAAGGAGCGTGGAACCTCTCCTGTAAACCTGTTGTTCGAAAGATCAAGAACCTCCAGCTTGGCCAAGTTACCGATGTGTGCCGGAATAGGCCCGGAGAATTCGTTGTTACTGAGGTTAAGAGCTATATCCAAGCTGCTCGGCATTTCTGGGATCGGCGCAGTGAGATTGTTGCTTCCTAACCGGAGCGCTGACAGGTAGTGCAGGCCATGAATTCCCTCCGGTATCGAGCCGTTGAGTTGGTTGCTTCCCAAGTCCAAACTAGAAAGATTTTCCAGGCCAGAAATAGAAGAAGGAATTCTCCCTGTGAGTGAATTGTAACTAAGATTGAGAGTGAGCAAGTTCTCCAGCTGAGAAACCTGATCAGGAATCACCCCACTGATGTGGTTCATCTCAAGCTTCGCAACCACCAAGTTGTGAAGGTTCCCCAACTCTTTGGGCAATGCACCTTGTAATTGATTCACCGCAAGATTCAACAGGGCCAACTTCTTGCAGCTCCACAGCTGTGACGGGATCTCCCCTTCCAAGTTGTTGTCGTCGAGCTCTAGATATCTCAGTTCAGAGAGTTCACCAATAGCCGAAGGTATACTCCCGTTGAGCGAATTCCCCCCGAGCCTAATGCGACGAAGGTTGATAGAGACGTTCTTTGGAATCGGTCCCTTCAGTGAGTTGTGACTTAAATCAATAAAAACTAAATTCTGAGATGAGAGGAGGTCAGATGGAATCAGCCCTTCAATCATATTGTAGCTCAGGTCCATACTCTGCAGGTGTTTAGTGGTTCCCGGCGGAATTGCACCAGAGAAGTTGTTCTGGTTGGCTCCAAACCAGAAAAGGGACTCCATTGTTGATAAACTGGGAATTGCACCACTAATGTTATTGGCAGATAGGATCAAAGTTCCCAACTTGGAGAGCTTCTGGATTGAAACAGGAACAGACCCAGAAATCTGATTCCAACTGAGGTCCAGAAAAGAAAGGTTCTTGTAGCCAAGAAGCTCTGGAGGAATGGAACCATGGAAGCGATTGCGGGAGAGCTGCAGCTCCTGCAAAGCACTGGCGTTGCCAAGGCGGGTAGGAATGGGGCCAGAGAAATCATTGGAGCTCAAGTTCAGGCTCCTCAACCGGACCAACGCTTCCAACTGAGAATCCACTTCGCCTTCCAAACGATTGAAAGACAAGTCCAACGACTCCAGAGCAACAAGTACGGAGAAGAACGACGGCAGATCGCCGGAAAATCTGTTGGCGCTCAGGTTGAGGGATCTCAGCCCTGTGAGTCCGCGGCAGCCGGAGGAGAAAGCCGCAGGCGTCGAGGTGAGGACGTTTGCGGAGAGGTCCAGGGACTCCAGGCCTTCCAGGCGGCAAAGGAGAGCAAAGACACCACTGCCATCGGAGACTGTGGTGGTATTCGTGTCGTTTATGCCCAAGTGCGACAAGGACAAACGGATCACACGGGAGGGGTTGGTGGTGGCGTCACAGGTGACGCCTTCCCAAGTGCATGGGTCTGGGTTGCTCGTGTCCCAGGGGGAGGGAGAGGGGAGGAGGGTGGCAAGTGTGGTCATGGTGTGGTTTTGAGCAGGAGAGAGCTGGGAAGCGGAGAGGAGTGTGGTTGGCAGCAGGAAGAACAGGAAGAGGTTGGTAAAGTGCACAACATACTTGTTCTCCATCAGTTTCAAGCTGCAATAGTGTTGACAGATTGATGCCAATCCTCATGTGTGTTCTTGTAGTTGCTGGTTGGATTGATGTAGCCTTGGAGGAGGTCCTGCTAAATGGGAATGGGAAGAATTTAGAAGAGATGAATGGAAAAGGTACTCGAGAGGGTTGGAAGAAAGAGGAGCTTGACTTGGAAAATAGGATGGACCATGGAAATCTGAAGAAGATCAGGGGGGATGGTCTTCATCAACCGACAGGTCTTTCTTTTATTGCATGCAATCTGCGAATTTTGGGGTCAATAGCAGACTCTTCGATGGAGAAACCAGGAAGTCTCCTGCCTCCTCGTGGGGTCAATGCACTTCCTTTTATTTCATGGCGTACAATTTTCTCTCTTGTCCGGTCTTACTGGGCCTGCCAGAAGACTTGGACTGATGACTTTTATTTGTCGTTTAATTGCGCTACCGATGGGTAGTAGACAGGATTTTTTTTGATAACGGTAATGATTTTATTTATTTTCTTGGTTATGTGTCCACTACTAAGAATTCAACAAATAAAGTTTCAGATATTACAATAATTTAAGATTTCAAAAGACCCTTACCCAACAAAAACATGACCACTTTCAGAGAGTAGGTCACAAATAACAAGAATCAAAAAATATTACCTCACTAGATCGAACAGACTACAGGATCTGATTAAGAAAATTTTAATCTGAGTAGTGGGTCGAGGAGAAAGATCAAGTGATCCATGCTTCGAGAGTTTTGCATGTCCTTCATAGAATAATGTAATGCCTCTTCTTCGGTGGACCGACGAACCCCAAGATGGAGTCGTCAGAACAGAAATAGCATCCGTCAGAGACAAACCACAATCCAAAGACTCACAAGCATAATCAGGGGCTAAAGGAAATTTTCCAGTAAATAAGAAACTATAATATCATCCTCCATATCCCAATCAGAGTGTTCGGATTCAGGCAAACAATTGCCCAAACCCTAGAACAACTGATCAGAGTAAAGTTTCACCGTAAAGCTCAACATATTCCAACAAATGTCATAAAATACCAACAAATTCCAGATCAATATGCAGAAGAAGAGGTAAGAAAGTGTTTTAGCTGAAGTTTATACCTTCTAGTCATTTACCTCGACGAGAGAATACCAACGTCGGCGAGAGGCCGATTCCGTCTACAAGTAGGCAAAGGGCTGAACCCGTCGGCGAGACTATGCTCTGACGGAGAGGAGAAGTAAAGACCAGTAGGAGGCGGAGGAGAGGAGAGTCCCAGCGAGTAGGCGCAGAGCTGCTAGTGGAGGAGGCCACCGGCGACGGTCAGCTGCAAGAAGCGACCGACAAGAGCGACGGAGGAGAAAGGGTATAGACGCCCAAGGCATCCAACGGGAAAGGAGAGCAACGGGTGAGGAGAGATCACCCACTACTACGACCATTCACAAGAAGCCTTGGGAGGAGGCCGCTGGCGATATAAGAGATCAACGGGAGAGGAGAGTGGGGGAGATGCCCTCGGCTGGATCCCACGACGAGAGCGACGACGGGAGAAGGGCACGGGAGATGCCCTAGCTCAAACAACACAATCCTATCCCGCCGCCGCTCCCGGGAGAAGGGCACGAGAGATGTCCTAGCTTCATCAGACGAGAAGAACAGAGTTCTCGGTGTTCCTTTATTTGCTCTGAAGACCACTCGGAACTGGGAGGCGTCGGAACCGGAGGCTGGCAGGATCTACCAGTGGCAGGGCTTGAGGTCGTTGGAGATGGGACAATAGCCGGCCACGGTGATCTTGTCCCCAGACGCGGTGGCGGAGCCGAACTCGAAGACGGTGACCTCGGAGGGGCGGCAGATCTCCTTGGCGCCGTTCATGCTAGGGATTTTGTCAATTTCATGTAGTATTCTGCGATTTTGTCAATTCATGTGGATTTCTCTGTAATTTTTGCACATTATCCTTCACATCCATCCAGTCTTGTCTAAGCACTCACATCAGCATGATTAAAACACAATTTAGGCATAGCAAACACTCATTCAGCCTCTAGCAAGCGAATCAGACTAGAAAGATCGAGTTTCTCGGGCATACGGGGGTGCCTAACACCTTCCCCGTGCGTAATAGGAATCCTTACCTATCCTCTGGTTAGTAGACATCTGGCCTTCACGTTGGTGTCTCATTTATTCACTTTTAGTGAATCGTTTGTGGTTTTCCTCGTCTTACCATTAAAAGATCAGGTGGCGACTCCATTTCCCTCCTGTTCTCTCGTCTTGTCTCGCGCCCTCGCTGTCTCAGTATGGGCTGTGGCCTCCTCACCTCCTCCTCGTGAGCGGATGGCATGGTCACACTATGTATCTTTGCAAATCATTTTTTATGCATTTCAAAAGGTAAATCCTCGACTAGAGTCTAGTCAAAACACAATTTATTCATATTTCAAATCACAACAAAACCACAACTTTAAAACTTGTTCAAAATAGCAAGTCTCAACTCAACTAGAATTCGGTTCACAAGCCAAACCATAGTTTGATTCTTACTCTAAACCACACACACAGTCTCAATAAAACTTGTTGTATCACCCTGGCATAGGTGACGGACCTGGCCACAAGCAGTT
Source organism: Posidonia australis (assembly GCA_024699735.1). Taxonomy (NCBI): domain Eukaryota; kingdom Viridiplantae; phylum Streptophyta; class Magnoliopsida; order Alismatales; family Posidoniaceae; genus Posidonia; species Posidonia australis. Next base: position 5,128 of record JAMKQA010021246.1, on the reverse strand, counting down.
GGTGAAACTCCAACCTTGTCCCCACTATAGTGTCGCGAGGTGGTACAAGCAGTTAGCAAAGCTCCAACCTCAACTCCACTGCAGTACCGTGGTGAATTACCCATGCAGGATTTCAACCGCCTCGGCCACAGCCTCACAGTACCACGTGGGTACCCACAGGTTAAGTCCTCGCAACGCCCCTAGGTGCCCGAGCACCTGAGGACTCCAACTCCAGGACCAACACCAGCACCGACACTGAGGGTAGTCTAGGTCTACTATATCCTAGATCCTACAGTACCACACAGTTGCGAGGCTCACGCCTCCAACTAAACTTGATAACCACAGCCTAAGGTATGTCCCCAACCACTTAAAGGTCTCACTATCCTTGGTCAGTACGACTAGTCGACCTAAATGTGATTCTTACAAATTTCAGCAAAAACTATTAAAACACATGCATCTTTTTTAAAAATCTCTTTTAAAAACAACATAATCATCAAAAGCCATTTCTCACTTGTTATAGGAATTCATTATCACATGAAATATCTCATAATCATTTTCGATGCATTTATAAGCATTTAATCATATTTTTTATTTTCAAAAAATCACTAAAACAAGTCGTCTATGTTTACTGGAAAATGCAACTCACGCCCGCAATTTACGTCAGACACTCGCACAGCATATCCACGCCTCTAGTATTCGCGACCAGGTCGTACTAAAGGCTTGCACTGGTGGTACTCACTTACCAGTCTTACTAACTGTTTTACAGAAAAACTCAGAAATAAAGCATTCGAACCCAACTCAAGAAACTTGTGTAGAATCCTTAGAAAGTCTCAGAGCATGCACAATACATCACAAGACACATTGAAACATTCAAGGCATATGGATTCATGTATCCTCTCATGCATTTATCAAAAAATCTCAATAAAACATAACAATTCACTGAAAACTTCATAGCCCCATACTGGCATGTATTCTTCATATTTTCATGCATTTCCATGTTAATTTCCTTTATTTATCAATCTTAGGCATGCTCCTCTACATGTTTCATCAACATAAGAAATAATTTCATAGAGGAAATGAAGGGGAAGCGTACGTAGTGGAGTTCATCGACGTTTTCCCTTCTCAGACGAGCTTCCAGCGAGCCCTCTAGGCGTCCGCGCTTCACCAATGACTTGGCCTTCACCAGCAGTGGCTTACCTCCGATGGTCGAGCTCCAATGGACTTCGACGAACCTCCTCCCTTCCCCTCAAAACACATCTCTCCCTATTCTTTCTTTCTCTTGTTTCCCTTTTACCCAATGCATGAAACATCTAGAGTTTAAATCCCCAAGCCTTCCCTAGTTGTTTGGGAATCCTGGTGGCTCTGCAGGCGAGGCGAGCAGTGCATCAGGCACTGATGGGGTGACGCATCTGACAGCAAATAGGAGCACAGGTGTCAAGCGACGTTTCACTATGGCCACTGTATTCAGGGTTGTGCATCAATAACTCACGTTGGAGACTTTCGCTGGTCATTTGTGCCTTGAAGGCCAGCTCGAAACCTACACCACCTATATCCGTTAACTTTACCCACTTACTAGGTTTGCCTGGCCTATTATGAATAGAGACGAACACAGACTACAAACAAATCTAGGAAAATGAACTTACATTCATCACAATCACCAATAACATCAAGTCCAGCTCATCCAGATTACACAACAAGTCTCAATGACAAGATACATCAGTTCTGGATTTCTGGATACACTCTGAGGTTGATCCTGGATGTTACATAACCCATTAAATTTTAAATGGAAAGAAACAATAACCCACAAATTAAGATGTCATTTAAGGTAACCACATTTGTAATACGTGGGACCAAATTTCAAAATCATGAGAGAAATTCCTGCATTAATTCCATTCATGCAAAATGAAAAAGAAATAGGTTTTCATCCCGTCCATCCACCAGTTCCTACCTTCATTGCCTTGCGTAGAGAAATCTCTTTACCACCAACAACACAGTTTGGGAGGAGAGGGTCCTGTCCCGTCACAGGCGATTATTACCTCTAACCTCCACTTCCTACCTCCATTTGACGACACCTTGCATAAAGGAAGCTCCCATTCGCCGACAACATGTCCTTCTTCTTCAGTTTGGGACGAGAGGAATCTCTCTCTTTATCTCTCTCTTGAGCTTGTAGACTAACAACAAGCTCACCTTAATCCAAGGCTCAACAAGCTCGTACCAAATCTTGTCGTTGATATGCTTTTCTACTAACGAGCAAATGAAGTGGAACGACTTGAGGATTTGTAGTAGTAGACGTGAAAGGATTTAGGATGTGAGACGTGACATTGGGTACAGATGAATCTTACGAGATGAGTGTTGATGAACTTACTATCTTGAGTGGTGGCGTTTCACGACTTACAAAAAGATCCAAATCATACAATAGACTTTGTCAGAAGCCATGAGAGGATCTCTACCTGGAGGACAAGCTTGAGGAACTTCTGATCTCGACAACAAACATTCATCGTGATCTTCTACCTTTTTGTGTTAACTTTTGGAGTTCTACCATCCTCCTACCAGAAAGACAATCTCTCTCTCTCTCTCTCTCTCTTATCGGAAAAACAATCTCTCTCTCTCTCCAACCTCTTACCAAAAAAGATGTCTCTCTCCCTCTCTCTCTCTCAAGAACTATTGCAAAATGACATCTAATGTTATTGAAATTAACCAATTTCTTCGTCAATCTGTTATTGAAACTAATTATGCTCACTTTGACAAGAATGTATATATTTCAAGTTTCAACTTGGGATTAACTTAAACTTCTCAGAAAGACAAGGCACAATCCAATCCTAAAACAAGGAAGGCACAAGATTTGTTGCTACATAACTGTAGTAGTTTCAAAATAAACTAATTTAAAAAAAATTAAAAGAACAATAAAAGTCACACGTTGGAAAATTTCACTACTAGACGTGCATCACTTGTGAGATAAGATTGCCACCACAACCAATGGGAGGAGAAAAAGAAGAAGAAGGGATAAGTTACAGCTGTTGGTGCGTCACCTGTAGGAAAGTAGTGATTCTCAACGTAGACAAAGGGAGTCAAAAAAGGAAGTTACAGATACAACTACCAAACACAAGCATTGCAACCAACCCCTGTGCCGTGTGAAACGCGACAAAAAAAGAAAAGAAAAGAAGAGGAAGTAATAGATGTGATGCTACGTAATTATAGAAGTTTCAAAATAAACAAATAAAGAAATCATTTAAAACAACATCTACAGTTAGAAATGGAATGCGATTTTGATGATAAATGATCAAAGACTTTATCAAACAAAAGTAAAGACAAACTTACTTAATAATTTGTCTCTTTTAAAACTCTTAAACAAATCCAAACAAAATATATGTAAAAATATCACTCTCACGCCAGATTTGGAAAATCCAACGTGAGGCGATTTCGGCGTTTGCTCTTCAATTCAAAAGTAAGTACATACAGTGACACAGAATTAATGGTTTTTTTTTAAATCAGTAGATATATATTTTTTCTTCGTGTAGTCTATGAGATTTGAATCTAAAAAAGAGATGTGAGTTTCATTCTCCTTAACCAACTGCACCATAACAATTGGTTCAGACACAGAATTGATAGTTGGATACATACAGATTTCGATAACGATACAGACAACTGACAATGAATACACATCACGCCACAAAATTGTTTGTATTTGGAAACCAGGCATTCCAGCTAAACAACAAATAAGGTCAAGCATGTTGATAGTTAGCATTTAAATTGTTTTTAGATTTTATTTTAATCAAGTGTAAACGTTATCCAACCACACCTGTAGATTGTTGCACGTAATTCTTTTAGTTTTACATCCTCCCTAATAAATAAGTATGCCCATTATGGTACTCTTATACTACCAATGAAGGTTAACTTCAAAGACACTTGTTACTTGCAAAGATTATATATTATCATTCTTCTTCTCTCTTTTTTTTTGTTAATGGTTGAGATAGTAAGAGGTGAATGTCCCACGAATCGAACTTGAGACCTGTGGCGAGTTTAAAGTTCTCCCAGTCACTGTGACAATAAACCATTGTCATATATTATCATTCATTATATTACTGTATTGGAACTTTTTTCTACCTCGTAGGATTATTTTGGTGTTTCCACGTTTAAAAAAAAAAAATCAAACTTTCTATTCTATTCTATCTATGCTAACATTATAAAATAGTAACAAAAGGACATTAATCAACTGTCATGATGTAGTTGACCGGAAGCCAGAAGGGATGGAATTTACAGTTCCTTCTTAAGTTTGAATCTTATAAATAGCAAAGAAAAAAATATATACTACATTTGCAAAAAAAAGAAGGAACAAAATGTTATCTCATGAGTCGTTTTTATGTTTGGTTTTGGAGTGTTTTGTTATTCATTAGTCCTAACAAAAATAGATGAGGGATTTGGTTGATTGATTTCATTTGTCTACCTAAAATTAACAAAATTAAATCTGAACGGTATGTTTGAAAGAATTCCTTCTGTGTATTTGTGCATGCATGAGTAGTCTAACAATAATAATCCCCAGTAAAGACCCTTTTGGTGAAGATTAACAGATAACATTGTGTTCCCTTTGTTATTGTTTCTCTGTCTTCATTCTATAGTTCTCAGTTTGTGATTTTTTTTTGGTTACATCATCAGTCTACTGACCGTGAAAAATCCTCTTTACAAGCACAATATTTGAGCTTACACGTAGGGAGACACATTAAGATATGTGGAGGTAACCAAAGTAAAGTAATAGTTTCCCTTATATCCAACTCTATTTTAAGTTTTTCTTTAGCTTATTATATCTAAGATTGCCTCAACCGATACAATCAGAACCACACATCAATATGCCTTTGCTTTTGAAAGTTAAGGAAGAACCAATGTAGTCTAGACAGAAGACACGGCCAATGCGACATCCATGAGGCGAGAGATGGGATGATTGCTGCTTAATTGAAATGAAGCAGTAACAATAAAAACATACAAGAAATATGTACAACATGAAAATAAAGATCAAATTATTTAACTAAGTTATAATATGATAAATACTAAATCATTTGTTAGTAATGGTCATTGAAGACCATTTCAAATGAATGGTGAAACGGACGACCGTTTCACTCATTCATGGCCGTGTTGAATACGGCGGTTACCAGGC
>JAMKQA010021245.1:0-53087 GCA_024699735.1 Posidonia australis | reverse complement strand
AATGCTGCATATCCTCTTTCGCAAAACCTGTAACAAAAGTAAGATCCTGCACCCAAACACTCAACCCAGGAGATTGTCAAAGAAATTATGTCATTAACAAGCAGATGTTTGCTAAGTTTTTCAAACCTACATCCAATCGACGAACTCGAGATGGAGTCGTCGGAACAAAAACAATGTTCGCGTAGATCTACTAGACGTAGATCTGATAGTAGGCGTAGTCCGATCGGACAGAGAAAAGAAGGAGGGAGAGGCAGATCTGCGAGAGGCAGATCTGAGAGGAAGGAGGGAGAGGCAGATCTGAGAAGAAGAAGGGGGAGAAGCAGATCTGCAAGAGGCAGATCAGAGAGATAGAAGAGGGGAGAAACAGATCTACGAGAGGTAGAAGTGGGGAGAAGCAGATCTGCAAGAGACAGATCTGAGAGAAGGGGGGAGAAGCAAATCTCCGAGAGGTAGATCTGAGAGGTTGCACAAGCATAATAATGTAGATCATGCTACTCAATAACTGGCAATGTAAATGAAACTAAAGAAAAAAAAATCAAACCAGTCGAGTTCGTGTGCAGCGAAAGGGGGCGGAGCAGGGAAAAAACGCGGGCACAGGCGGAGTGGTGTGAGGCGGAACGCGTGGATCGACGGGTCTGGCAGTGCACACGGGGGAGATTCCGCTGGCAAAGGCCTGGAGGTGGATGGCTCGGTCCCGATCTCCCTCTCCATCCCGTTCTCCCTCTCCCTTCCCCTAACCTAACTGTGGGAGGAGCTGAGGAGGAGGAGGCTGTGGGTACTGCCGACGGTGGGGGACTGGGAGGAGGAGGAGGCTGTGGGCTGGCCGCTGGGCCGATCACAATCCGACGGTGGGGGACTGGGAGGAGGAGGAGGCTGTGGGCTGTGGACTTAGTTTATACAATGTTGCTGAGTTAATTTTATGATTTGTATTATTTTTTATAGGCTTCTACAAGTATTATTATTAATAATGATTATGATGTCGAGTCAAATTCCACAAGTCAAATAGATGACGAAGTTTGATCTACGTATTTCATTCAATCAATCTTGGATCTTTATTCACATTTTGAGACAGTTTAAGTTTGTGTTATATTTTTTTTTGGAAATAGTCTTGTAATTGATACCTTATTATGAGAATATGATGTACTAGATTATGGAATTAATATATTTTACTTTTGGTGAATTTAAAGTTTATTGTTAAATTAGTATATGATCTTTATTTTGAAAACAATTTAGTTTGTTTTATAGATTATAATACAGGTGAAAAAAAATAAATTATATTATATGCTGAAATTATACCAAAACATCAACCATAATCTTAGCCACGACATTATTACATATTATAGCGATGACTAATTTTCGCTACAACCTTGACCACGGTGTTAGCCACGAAATTTATAAGAAAAAAAAGATCAAATAACCATAGAATAGCCGTGGAAAAATATTGTGGCTGAATTAGTTATGGAATAGTCACAGAAAAATACAGTGGCTAAATTAATCACAGCATAGCTACAAATCTTGATGTTACAATAAAACCTTCGTTGCTATGAATTAGCTATAGATGAAATCCGTGGCTAAATCAATCACAACTAGTCTGAGTGGTGGCTAAAATTTAGATACAGGATTTTTAAACATAAACTCTATCATGGTTAAATTTAATTTACCACGATTTTTTCAGTATTTACTATGGAATTTGGTCGTAGCTAAAATTCAAATTTTTTTACTGTGTTTCTTTCTCTCCTCGAATTCTCTATGTTTAGCAAGGATACAAAGAGAATGGGTTTAGCAGATAAGGTGACAAGGCATAGAAGTAGTGCTTCTTTTGTAGTTATTGTTTGAATCTTTTGAAAGAAAAATTCCTCAGGAAGTACTTGTAAGCGTGCCTTTCTGTATAACTGTAAGTTGACATGTGGTCCAGGTAGATTTACGTTGAGCGTTGGGGACAAGAAGAATGGGCTCCAAGAAAAATGGGTGTCAATTTAGTGGAACCAAGTTTTTCTTGGTGTCTACCCCACAGACATCCGATGCGATCTTTTCCAACTTCCTTCTAGTTGGGTCTATTCCAAGCTTCAAAAGTGTCGTCTCCATTTCTGCTGAAAACTAATCCATGGTTTCGACGCATACCAAATCTGCATGACTTGGCCACTCAAATAATGTCGCAACGTGTGGCTTCTCCTCTGTCACAATTTCCTACACTATTAACGTAACATTTGATCTGGAGTTCCATATCACCAGTTTGACATAACATGGAGAATGAGAATGACGTCAAATGTTATGAGAATGATATAAAAAAAATATGAAATAATGATACAAGAATAATATAAGAATAAATTTAAAATAATACGAATTAAATGATACGAGTATAACGTCAAATAATACAAAAATAACATTAAATGACACGATTATTATGCTAAGTAGTGATATGAGAATGAGATTAAATGATACGAGAGTGACTTCTTATTGTTTTGATATAAGCTAGTTCACATCTATACAACAATTTTGTATTATTCGGTTCATATCTTCGAAATAATACAAAATTGCTACCACATTATCATATGATATGATGATCCACGTAGGATGTTACTGCAGTGGCAAATGGATTAATATAAGACTTGATGTACATATAAACCTTTTTTTTGTGTGTGTGTTTTGTTTCTTCTTCAAGGTACAGTTAACCAGTGCAATTTGTAATTGAGCCCATAATTGATGTATAAACCATTTTGCAGTTATTGGTTATTCACAATGGCCATGAATGGCATTTATATCTCATGAGCATATGGAAAACTTAGACTTGATAGCAGGTTAAGTTTGAATAAGGTCTAAATCTATATTTTTTTCATGACTCTGGGTCTAAGTCTCGGTTTAAACTCATAATCTAAAATCTCGATCTAAATATAAACCTAAACCTATAAAAATAATGGATTTGGATTCAAGTCTCTGATTTGATGGGTCTACTTGAAAACATACAAATTTTTACATATTTATGTCATACTTTTCATCCAACTACTAGCAAATAAAATATTTCTATACACAAATATGATGTAATTCATTCAAAGTTTTTCTCTCTCAAGAAATTAAGTTTTTAATTGCAAATAAAAGAATTACTCAATTTCACGTGCATCATCAACTTCATTTAATATCATACAAGATATTACTCATTTGCATCTTGTTCTATAAGACAACAACGAAAGATAAAGTTAAACACTTAATAAATATATAATAACAAATTAAATGGAGTGGATTTTAACTTAAAATATAATTAAGGTTTTAAATTTAAAGTATTATTATATATTTAAATATGATTATTATAATATAATTTGAGTCCATAATTTAACAAGTCTACTTATTTTTGAACTTAGACTCTATCTACTAAATAAACGGATCTATAGGAATAAAAAAATGTAAGCAGAAATTATATGCCCAGACGACTATATAAGTTGCTTTTACCTTCAATAGTAAAACAATCATATATAAACTGCTCTCTCCAACTTCAACGGGATTGCAACTTGTTAATTAACTATTCTCTTATAAGAGAAGTTGCATAAAAAGTAACGGCAAACTAATCATTATTAAGGACCACAACATTGACAGAAGTATATACTTTAAGCTAATCAACCCACAATACTTAAGCTGACCTTATACCCACAAAATTTTCTAAGCTAATAATTGACCCACAATAACTTTAAACCCACAACATTATGCTTAAGCTGACCTTATACTTCATTATTATGCTAATTGACCTACAACATTGACAAACCTAATTGATTCACAATAACTTCAGATTCAACAGACCTAAAATATTTCAGTTGAAGTTGACATAGAAGTTAACATTGTTTTTATTGAATCTTATTTACTTCTTTTTCTAAGCAGCATGAGATTAAATATTGGGATGTCATCTCTGCTTTGTGGATGAATGTATTCTAGCATTACTTTTTAATTTAAAAAAAAAGGAAAAGAAAGAATACTTTAAATTCTTTCATCAAGCATATAAAATAAATAAAAACAAATCTTAGATATTTTCTTTAGTAAAAAAAATAGTTAATTACTTAATAATATATTCTAATATCACTGTTTTTCACTTTAATACCTTGTATTTTATAATATATCACTTTCTTACTACGAACTTTTATTACGAAGCACTTTAATATGTCTGCTGTTTTTTACAATTCCTAGAAAATGGAAATCCCGCGGACCAGAGGTAACTTTACCCAAATTACTATTTAATGGGAAGGCGACCGGTGGGCAAAGCAAGCAAGCAACAGCTTCGAGCTTCGTCTTCTACTCCTTTGTCTCCTCCTCCACCTCGCTCCTCTTTCCCGCCCCTTTGGGATCGACGATCCTCTCCTTCCTTTCACAAATATCGATCTCCCATGGTATCGATTTCCACTCCAATGGCCTTCATCGGAGCTCCTGTCTCCCTTCCTTCCCTCCGCCGTTTCCTCCCTCTCCCCCGACCCCGGGGTTGTCAGGGCCGAGGTGGCCGGGCCTTCTGCTGCTTGCAGGTAACGCCTTGCTGTTACCTCCCTCTCCGATCTTGTCGTTTAACGATTTGATAGAGTATTTTTTTTTTTTTTTTTTTGCATTTTCCAGATGTGATTGATTGGAGAAGGTTCCTGTTGGTTTTCATCGTTGAATTGCCGGTTTTTTTTTATTGAATGGCATAGTGATAGCCCTTTGCAATAAGCCCGTAGATCCAAGTTCAAAATTATCTATATTCATTTTTTTTCCGATGCATGGGATTCGAATCCCCTAACCTCTCGTACAATCACAAAGTGACTTTACCACTTAAAAAAAAAAACTGCCAGTTGAAACCTAGTTATTCTGCAATCCATCTTGCGTCGAGGTCTTGGTGTCTATATGAATTGAATATTGATATAATACAAGTTAAAAATACTTGTGTACGTGTGATTGTGGTTTGTTTCCGTTCACGAGTCTTGTTGTCGATGTTGTTGCTGTGGATTTGCTGGTCCTTCACGTTCATACCATGGTTTTCTTGTTGTTGTCGTTACTTTGGTTATACTATAGATAAAATATATGTTAAGATCTTCCTTTTTATAAGACCACGTCCATACATCCTATGGTAACACAATATGCAATACAGCCCCATGTTTTTCAAATGAGGAGATGCTGTCCTCTTCTAGAAGGTGAAACAAGGAACAAGAAATCAGACTCAAGTGACTGGAAGGCGGTTCCAGATATCTGGAAAACATCTGCTGAGAAATATGGCGACAGAATTGCATTAGTTGATTCTTATCACAGTCCTCCATTGGTGCTCACCTACAAGCAGGTATCTTCTCTTTTCAGCAGGTGTGTTTCTCCAATCCCTGGATAAACTGGAACATGTATGCATGCCTAACTAACTACTAATTTCTAACTAACTAACTAACTACTTTCTTCAAAAGTTTATGCTCAGAATTTATGACAAAAAGCAACATGGCATGCTAATCTTTTTTTTTTTTTTTTGAAAACATAGGTGTAATTAATTAATAATTTTTCTGAATCTAGCTTCAGATCTGCCGCAATCTAGTTTATGAATATGGAATAGCTTTTCCTATAAACATGGTTACTCTTGCTTGTTGCAAGAAATACTTTCACCCTCTAATATTTGTTCCATAATTATAATATATCAGTATGCTAAACTAGTTTAATGGCTTTCAAATAAGTTTTTTTTCAGACTCTAATGGTTCTGGAGTCCTTCTGTATCTCTTGAATGGCAGCTTGAGCAGGAAATTTTATATTTTTCAGAAGGCCTGAGAGTTGTAGGAGTTAATCCAGATGAAAAACTTGCACTATTTGCCGACAATTCATGTCGGTGGCTGGTTGCTGATCAAGGTTTGCTTCAAATATCTCGATGCTTGTCTAAGTTATTTCATCATATATATTAGTGCTGTCCGCTCATCATTTTTTCAAAATATTTTCCTAGTATTTTACATTTTAAGAATCTATCTTTGATATATTATTCATGTCTAAGCCCATAAAACTTTAGAACAAAATCATAGCTTGTCTATTATCTAAGGAGGTCAGTTGTTATTTGCCATAAACCAGAATTTAAATTTGTTCCCTCATTTCCATCTCAACCATTCATACCGAACTAAAATGCTTTTGATAATCGTCAAGTGATATGTCATCGACTGTACGTCACACTTTCTTGATGTCTTAATTATGGAGACTAAATTGTCATATGGTCAGCCATTTTTTTAACTGGTTGTCAATCTATTGTCGCATTCTTTCATTTTGTCATTATTGTCTAATTCTAGTTTATTTTTTGGTCACCAACTTGACCTCTTTTACTTGTGCGAATAGTCTACTCTAGACCATACTCGAGTTTTGGGGTAGAGATTATGAAGCATGACTTTCCCACTTATGAATCAATTCCTTATACATCCTTAGCTTCTCTCTCTCTCAATATCAGGATGCCTTTCTGTCCCAATACCATGACGTATAGAGGATCATGTTCTTATACTATTTCTTCACATAATCTTTGTAGAACATCCTACAATTGGCTAATTAGGTTTCACTATTGTCCAAGGACTATCTAGGTCAGTGGTATATGAAAAATTGTAAGTTAGGCATCACTGTTCTTTCATTTATTTGAAGAATAATAGGATCTTGCCAATTATTTATGAAAAGGCTACACCGTACAAGCCGCTAGACAAGTAGTTTGAAGCCCAAGGAAAAAAAAAAGGCTATACGACTAATCTTTAATCCTTTTCGTCCCTAATAAATAGCATGACTTCACCCTAAAACAACATAAGTTGCCAGCAACCAGCAACAAGTGTCCCCAAATCTGCTGCCTCATTTCCAAAAACCAATTCATTCCTTAAAACAATATATTCCGCTACCTCATTTTGAAAACCAACTTGTTCTATAAAAACCATATTTTCCAACAAACAACATGAGATATAAGGTGAATTTTTTGAGCCTTAGGCTCATTATAGACTTGTACTATCAACCTGTTGAAGAATCATTGTATATCCTCCATGTTTAAGAATTCAAGATCCAAATTTGTCTTTTGCTCAAAAAATAATTGAAAGGTGTTAATAGTATGGGTGTCAATAGGTCGGGTTGGATTTGGTTAGACATCAACTTGTGACTCAACCTTTTTTTTGAGATGATGGGTTATGATTGGGTGATGACCAATTTTTTTAATCCTTAACCCATTTGCATTACGGGTTATGGTTGGGTTACAAGTCAAATAGGTCAATACACTATAAAATGATAAATCTTTGTGTAAGATGAAGAGGATCAAGTGTATGTTGTATTAGGGCAAAAACATTACATATATATAAGGTTGGATATATTAATGGATATCTGTTTACCTTATTACATGACTCAACACATAATACCCTAATAAGCTCAACACTCCCTCTCAAGCTGAAGCATATATATTTATTATGTCCAGTTTGTTACAAAGAAACTCATAAGTTTTAATATTAAGTTCCTTTGTGAAGATATCTACAAGCTGATCAGATGATTTTGTATATGGAGTAGTAATAATTCTATTCATAATCATGTCTCTAACATAATGATAATTCACTTCTATATGCTTGGTACGCTCATGAAAGGTAGGATTGTTAGCAATGTAAATGATTGTCTGATTATCACAATACATAGACATAGGTACAACAACTGGAAGATCTAGATTTGTCAAAAGAGAGCAAAGCCACATTATCTCACAAGCCATTTGAACCATAGATCTATATTTAGATTCAACATTAGATCGAGAGACGATATTCTGTTTTTTACTGCACTACGTGATTCCTCCAACATGAGTACAATATCCAGATGTAGATTTTCTATCTCCTCTGTCACCTGCATAGTCAGAATATGAATAGGCTTTAATGAGTAAATGGTCTTTTTTTTTTTGTAAACTTGTCCTTTTTCTGGAGCCTTCTTAACATAAGTCAATTCTCGTAAGACTCTCAGCCAATGTAATATCTTTGGTTTCTGCATAAACTAGTTAAGAACCTCAATAATATATGCAATATATGGCTGTGTTACAGTCAAATAAATTAACTTCCCAACAAGTTGCCTGTATTTGTCAGTATCCTCTAACAGAGGTGAAAAGCTGTCTCAGAGGTCTAGATTCTGATCAAATGGAGCATTTTCTGGCTTACACCCTAAGAGTTCTGTTTCCTGCAATAGATTCAATGCATATTTTCTTTATGATATTGTCATTCTGTCTTTAGTATAAGCAAATTTAATGTCTAAGAAATACTTGAATTTGTTTATGTTTTTGGTCACAAAGTGTTTCTGTATATGATCCTCATCCTCTGGATTCCTGTAAGATCACTACCAGTTGCCAGAATATCATCCATATATACAGTTAGTATCACATAGTCACTGTCTGTCTGTCTGTAAAGTACAAAATGATCCACAACACAACGTCGAAAACCACAAATAGTAACAATGTTGCTGAATTTCTCAAATTAGGCCTGTGGACTCTGTTTAAGTCCATAGATAGCTTTGCTGAGTAAGTACACCTGATTTTCTCCTTGAGCAACATACTCAGGAGGTTGCTTCATATGCACCTGTTCCATAATATCACCATATAGAAGAGCATTCTTGATATCGAGTTGACAGATTTCCCATGATTTTTTGATAGCAATGGAAAGAATAACTCTGATGTAATTCAATAGAGCAATAGGAGAGAACAACTCAGAGTAATCAATGCCATATTCCTGTGTAAAGTCTCGTGCTACTATGCGAGCTTTATACTTATGTACCATATCATTAGGTTTGTACTTAATGGCGAACACCGATCTACAAGTAACAATATTTGTGTCCTCTGGTCTAGGCACTAATGTCCACGTCCCATGAGACACATCTATTTTATCATTCACTACTGCTTTCCACTGAGGTAGTAAAAGAGCCTCTTGGTAGTTCTTAGGAATCGATTCAGAAGTAATAGATAAGGTAAACGTACAAAAAGTGGGATGAAGATGATCATAGCTAACAAATGAGAAATGGGATGGACTGTAGAGACACGTGTACCTTTCCGAATGACAATGGGCAAGTCTAGGTCTGTAGGTGGTAGATCTGCAGATGGTAAAGAATATGTGGTTGTGAGGGAGTGTGACCGTCGCTAATATACTTGCAAAGTCTTTGACATCTCTTTGCTTGTAGTAAGAGCATCATTGACATTAATACCACTAGATTCAACAATGCAAGGTAACGATATTTTATCGGGAGAAGATGGATCACTAGCAAAGAAGGATTGATTTTCATGAAAGGTAACATCAGCAGAAATTATGTATTTCTTGTTAGTAGGAATATAACAACGATAACTACGTTGAGTACGAGAATATTCCAAAAATACACATTGAATGGACCTTGGAGCAAGTGTATCCAGATTTGGGGTTAAATCTTGGACAACTTCAACACAACCAAAAATTTGAGGAGTGAGTGGAAAAATATCTACATCAGGACGTAGCCTTTTAAAGGGAATTTCCTCCGTAGTGGAGTGGAAGGTATACAATTGATGAGATAAGAAGCTGTTAAAACAGCATTATACCATAGATACTTGAGAACCTGCATTTCAAACATGAGAGACCTGACAATATTAAGAATATGGCGATGCTTGCGTTCAGTCACACTATTTTACTGTGATGTATGAGGACAAAAGGTTTGCTGGATAACACTAAGAGATTTACAATAATCGTGCAAACTTATTTGAGTAAATTCCAATACATTATCAGTATGAAGAATTTTTGGACAAACAAAATATTGATTTATTATTTCTACGAAAATGTTTTTGATAGTGTCAAGAACATTGACTCTATCTTTCAACAAATAAATCCATGATACTCGTGAGAAATCATCAATAAAGACAATATAATATTAATAACCAGACATAAAAGGTGTTCTGGCTGGACTTCACACATCACAACGAATCAACTCAAAGGGACTCTGACTTTTAACTAAAGTAAGATGAGGAAAGGTAGCATGATGATGTTTACCTAACTCATATAGCTTACACTGAAAAGAAGAAATAGACATTTATGGAAAAGCTTGCTGTAGTTTACGATGAGAAGGATGATTCAAACAGCGATGCCAAATAATAGACTGATCTGTAATGGAAGTTAATGATGCAAGGTCTCGAGGTATCTCATTTTTGACAAGTAAGTAGACTCTTTGACATTTGTCACGTCCTAAACCAATTCTTTTTTCCATCTGTAGGTTGTGAAAGGTACAGTGAAAAGTGAAGAATGTTGCAAAGTAATTAAAATATTTGGTAATGAAACTAATTGACAAAAGATTAACTGGACATAAAGAATTTTATCTAATATCAACTGAGATGTTGCACAAATTGTGTCTTGTCTAAACATACGACAAGTCCTACCATCTACAATGGAAACTGATCTAATGTCAGGTAATTAGGATAAACAAGAATGAAGGTCACGACTACCTGTCATATGAGAGGATGTCCCTTAATTAATAATTCAAGAACTGTCCTTAGAAGCAAATAGACTAGAAGTACTTGACGTGAAAGTAGTAACATGTGACATCATAGTCGTAGAAGACTGAGTTTTTTTATACTGAATAAACTGAGCATATTCCTCCTGAGAGTGTGTTACTGGAAATGTACTAATAGTAGGAATAGTTGAAGAAGTATCCTATACCACTATAGAAATCTGTGCCTAATCGACCTCTACCAGCTGTTTGTCCTCGACCTCCTCCTCTGTCAGAATTGCAACTACGACTACGACCACGAGTGGTCATAATAGCTGAATGATCTGATGTAGGTGTGGGTATACCAGTAGAGATGTGAAGAACTCCAGCAAAGGTAGTCTCTAGGCTAGGAGTAAAATCTGAACCAAGAACCTGACCTTGGACTTGAGACGAAAGTTCGGAAGTCAGGTTAGATAGATATGTAGTAACTACAAGCTCGTCATGATATCGACGCATCGTAGTGATATTTGATGTTAGTAGCTTATACAAGTCAAGCTCCTCAAGAAGGGATCGAAGTGAAAAGAAGTGCTATTATATTGAACGGTCATCCATTTTTAAAGTGAAGATCTGCTCATACATCTCAAAAACTCTAGAGATATTCTATTCATTTCCATATATCTACTTTAGAGTATCCCAAATTTTCTTCACAGGACGTAGAAACATCATCCTGCGAGTAATCGAAAATTCCATACTGTTCACCAGCCATGAGACCATTGTTGAATCCTCGGCATACCAATCTTCGAAGGTACTATCTTCTACATCAGGTGGAGGTTGAGTGAGGTGTTTAAGTTTCCGATGAACTGCCAAAAAGATTTCAAAACTCTGTACTCATATCAAGTAGTTGTTTTCATAAATTTTTTCTGAAGTTTCACTCAGATTCTTAATAAACAAATCTTTAGAGGCCATCATGTTTGCACAAATCAGATTTAAATGTAGTTATTTGAAGGGTAAAAACGATGCAGAAAATACTCCAAAATGATTGCACAAACTAATAGTCAGGTGGAAGACAATAACAATCTTCAGTAGTAGTAGATAATGATACAAATGGTCCTCTTCATGAACTATGTAGCAGCATCAATCACGAATTCACGATCGAGAGTAGTTAGTAGTATCTTTTGAGGCTTAGCTTTCATGCATGAAAGAGAGACGTGACAACGAAGGCTACCAGAGACAGAGAAGGGATCAAAAATCCCTTAGCAGCAGCTAAACAGACTTGAAATAGGTTTGTCGGCATAGAAGCAGGTTTGAGAATGCCTGTTT
The DNA here is from genome assembly GCA_024699735.1 of Posidonia australis. Classification (NCBI taxonomy): domain Eukaryota; kingdom Viridiplantae; phylum Streptophyta; class Magnoliopsida; order Alismatales; family Posidoniaceae; genus Posidonia; species Posidonia australis. The sequence goes on along the minus strand of JAMKQA010021245.1, from coordinate 41,378 downwards.
GCAGCAGAACAGGGTTGTCGGAGGCCTGTTGGTGGTGGAACAGGGCATGGCGGCCTTTGTAGACGGCGAAGAGGGATGAGGAAGGAGCTAAGGGCAAGGAAGAGAGAAAAAAAGAGATCAGTGGTTGTTATAGGTGCTGGAGGTGATCGGAGGAGAGCTTACCAGCGTCGGAGGTGGTCGGAAATGGAGAAAAAGGAGGTGAACGTCGGTTATGGTTTTTTCCTGGGCTCTGGTTCCATGTAAGATGGAGAGGATCATGTGTATGTTGTATTAGGGCAAAAACATTACATATATATAGGGTTGGATATATAAATGGATATCCATTTACCCTATTACGTGACTCAACACATAATACCCTAATAAGCTCAACACTTTGTAATAATTCAACTTATATATAAATACGTGTTGTATAATATTCAAATATGTGGGGAAGTGGGGGGCTTAGGATTGCGAAAATTTTCCCTCTTTCAATCTTGCTTTACCAGTTAAGTGGATTTGGTATCTTGGTCAGTTGCTTTGTGGATGTTTCCTTTGTGCCACTTTAGAGGAAAGTAATTGTTGGCAAATGTTACAAGGGTTGTGTTGTATGTAAAATGGGTAGGCATTTGAGGAGGATTTCTACGGTATTGGGTGGGATTCTTGAAGCTAAGGGTGTAATGGAACGTAGGATTAGGTTATCTGTTGGTTGTGGGATTGGATTAGATTTTGAGAGGACTCTTGGGTTGACTCCATGCCTCTGAGATTATTATTTCCTGGTTTGTTTATTTTTTCTGTACAACCTGTTGCTAGTATAGGAGAGTGTTTTGTGAGATTGCCTTTTGGGGTTGTATCTTCTTTCTGTATAGCCTGCTGCTAGTATAGGGAGGGTTTTGTGAGATTGCCTTCTGTGGTTATATGGAATTTGAGATTTAGAAGAGATTTAACGGATAGAGGAGCCTTGGATTTTGTCTTTATGCTTGCTCTGCTAGAAAATGTGGGCACAAATTGCTTATCCTTTGCATCTGATTCCTGCACCCCGCACCTAGTTGTGGGTCAAGGACGAAAACTTCTTGGTTTCATCTTTATTCTCGATCATGACTTATGGAGGAGCTTGAGTGGGATGTTATACTCAAATTTGAAACAGTAGAGTGCCATTGAAAATCCAGTTTTTTGTTTGGCAGATATTCCATGGAGGGGTGTTGATCGACTCAACTTTACAAAGATGGGGCATTCAACTAGCTAGTAGACTTGTGTGCTGCGGTCTGGCGTTTAAAGATCTTCATGACCTTCTATGGTGCGTGGGACTGTTTGTGTATGGTACTTGGTGGTCATAGGGGACATGTTGTGTGGTGGACCAGCTAGATCATGGCATCTTCTCGGGGAAATATCAAACAATTTAGAATGCCCAGGATAGAGTGGCTTCTTTGGTGGAGTGGTATCCTGTTGTAGATGATGCTGATGAGTCTGGTATGTTTCTTTGTGCTTGGCTTCATGGTGTCCTGGTAGTCTAGATTTTTTGTCTACTTTGTATGTTCCTTTTTTCTTTTTGTGGCTTATTTTCATGATAAGCCTCCCCTCATTGTCTTTCTTTGTATCAGTTTTTAATAAAATCCTGATTTACAGCTCAAAAATAATATTCAAATATGTGGTATCATACAAATAAATGTATTCTAAACATTAAAAGTTCAAGAACTAATAAAACACAAATAAATAACTAATAATAGTTAATTAATAATCTCTAAAAAGACAAAAAATTTCATGTTTTTTGTAGAGAAAAAGATGGACATATGTTTCCAAACTCCAATTCAAGAATATTGGGAAGATAGGTTTAGGATTCCTTTTAAATTTGTTAAATTATAAAAAAAAATTCTATGCTAACAGTTTACTGAGTTACCAGGTTAGTTATATGTGCAACCCATGACCCAACCAGTTAAGAGTTTGTGTTAATGAGCTATGGTTAGTGAGTTTAATGGGTTTTATTTTTTCAACCCTAAAGTATTGGGTTGAGTCAAACGGATTAATGGTTTTAATCCGTTAGAGTTGGACAGCCCTAATTACAAGACTGGCATTAGGAGAAGAGATGATCTTAACCCACTACGCTAGAGTTGAACACATGGGATATCACCATCTACAACACACACACTATGACGCACCTTGCTGATGATCTCTAGGAACCTCTCCTGCAAGTAGCGAACTATGGAACCTCTGCTTAATCAGACTTGACCTTTTGAGGATCAGTCTCCAATTTCTGCTCTTGACATTCTGGACTTGACCATGTGTTGAACACATGGTCTCTTGCAAGTAGCGAACTATGGAACCTCTCCTTAATCAGACTTGACCTTTCGAGGATCAGTCTCCAATTTCTGCTCTTGACATTCTGGGTATGAGAAGTACTACATCCAATGCTATGGCCTCTGGTAAGCCCTTGAAGAATGCTAAGCTGGGATGGAATTACTATATCTCAGAGAAGCTTCTTATATTTACCTGAGAATTCGGAAGGTCTAGGTGAGGATTAACTGAATATGTTGGTGGTCTATATGAAGAATAGAGAAGGCCAGCATTGACACATGATGTAATGAAACTCCATGAGATACCTTAGAAAAAAAAACATAATATGTATGGACAAATTCTTATTTCTAAAACTTATTATTTTTATCTAAAACATTTAGGTTTAAGATTTTTTCATCTGATTTTATATGTCTTTCACATGTCTTATTTTTTTAAGAGGACATATAACTGAAGTTTTTATTCAACCTGCTGCAGGCATTATGGCAACTGGTGCAATTAATGTTGTTCGTGGAACAAGGTCTTCTGTTGAAGAATTATTGTATATATATAACCATTCTGACAGGTTAGACATCATTAGTTCTTTACCTTCATGGTCATCTATTTATTCAACAGGTAGAGCATTTGTCTTGGATACCATTTGTAAGTGAGGGATGAGAGAGAAATTGATATATCTATTATTGATCAATAAGTTATATTTATATACGATTAGATATAAATAGATATCTAGTTACCCTATTATAGACTAATCCATTATACTACAATAGGTCTAAGTCTAGCACTCCTCATCAAGTTAGAGCATATATATTTATCGTGTCCAGTTTGGTACAAAGAGAATCATAAGGTCTAATACTTAGTCTCTTAGTAAAAATATTTGCAAACTGATTAGATGACTGCTTGTAAGGAGTAGAAATAATTCTTTGCATGACCATGCCTTGCGTATAATGATAATCCATCTCTATATGCTTGATGCGTTCATAAAAGATTAGAATATAATGACAATCCATTTCTATATGCTTGGTGTGTTCATCAAATGTTAGAATATAATAACAATTTATCTCTATATACTTGGTGTGTTCATGAAAGGTTAGATTATTAGCAATGTAGATGATAATTTGATTGTCACAATACATTGATATGGGTACATCAATAGAGAAATCTAAGTTTGTCAAGAGAGAGTAAAGCCACATCATTTCATCAGTAGTCTGTGTCATGGACTGATATTCGGACTCAGTACTTGATTTAGAGATAATGTTCTACTTTTTACTGCACCATGTGACAAGATTTCTTCCAACATAAGACTAATGTTTGGAAATGGACTTTCGATTTTCTCTATTTCTTGCATAACTAGAGTCTGAGTAAGTCTCAATATACAAGTGGTTCTTCTTTTTATAAACCGGTTTATTAGGAGCCTTCTTAATGTAAGATAGCACTCTTAAGGCTCTCTGTCAGTGTACTGTGTTTGGTTCATGCATAAACTGACTGAGTACACCAACAATGTATGTAATATCTAGGTGTGTGACAGTAGGATAAATCAACTTCCCAATCAGGTGTTTGTATAAAGGTGACAAATTATTCAGAAGTTTAGACTCTGATCAAATACAATGATATCTGGTTTGCATCTCAGAAGACCTAATACATATTTTCTTTGAGATTGTTATCCTGTCTTTAGCATAAGTAAACTTAATTCTCAAGGAGGACTTAGGTTTGTCCATGTTTTTCGTGATAAAGTGTGTCTACAAGTAATCCTTTGTTTTCTGAATTTCTACAATATCACTGCCAGTCAATAGGATGCCATCTACATATACAACAAGTATTACACAATCACTGTTTGTTTGTTTGTCGAAACAAAAATGATCAACAATACAACATTGAAAACCACTAGTAATAATAATATTTTTGAATTTCTCAAATCATGGACTTTGTTTGAAGCCATAAATTGCTTTCTTGAGTAGACAAACTTGATTTTCCTTCTTAGCAACATACTCAGGAGGTTGTGCCATATACATCTGTTCTGCAAGATCACCATATAGGAGAGTATTCTTCACATCCAACTGATTAAGTTCTTAGGACAGGTTTATTGCTATAGAGAAGCTGACTTTTATAGAATTCAATCATGCTATTGGAGAAAAGGTCTCAGCATAGTTCACACTATACTCTTGTGTAAATCTACCTGCTTCTAGACGTACCTTTTACTTGTCATCAGGACAGGCTTTGCTATAGAGAAGTTCCTAGGACAGGTTTACTTGTGCACCATGTCATTAGGCTTGTATTTGACAGTAAACACTCATTTTCAAGTGATTATATTAGTTCTTGCTGGTTGAGATACCAAATCTCATGTACCACGGACATTGGTGCCTGCATCTCCTCATCCATAGTTGTCTTCAACTACTGTAGTAAGATAGCCTTTTAGTAGTTCTTGGGAAGTGACTTATAGGAGATGGATAATGCAAAGGTATGAAAAGCAGGATGAAGTCTGTCGTAGCTAACAAAATTTAAAGTATGGTGGTAAGTGTACTTTTCTGAATGACAATCGACATATCAAGGTTTGTAGGTGGCAGATCTGCAGAAGTTGAAGAAGTAATAACAGGAAGAGGATGTTAGCGTTGATGATATACCTGCGAAGGACGACGTGTTTCTTTTTTCATAGTAGTAGTGTCAGTGGCATCTGTATCAAAACTCCACAAGAGAGGGTAAAGGTATATTCTCAGACAGAGAATCAACACTATTAAAGAAGCGTCGAGTCTCAAAGAATGTAACATTTGTAGATACAATGTATTTCTTGGTAGAAGGAATAAAACACTTTATCCTCGATAAGTACGAGAGTATTCGACAAACACACATCGAACAAATCGTGAGGCTAATTTATCTTGATTCAGAGTTAACTTTTGAACAAAAGCAATACAGTCAAACACTTGTAGAGTAACAATAAAAATCTCCATATCAGGATATAGTCGTCGTAGTGGAATCTCCCCCTAAAGGGTAGACGACATATGGTTAATGAGATAGGAGGCAGTGAAGATTACACTAGACCACAAGTACTTGAGAACATGCATCTTCAGCATAATAGAGTTAGTTATATCAAGGATATGTCGATGTTTACGTTCAGAAATACTATTTTGTTGAGATGTTTGTGGACAAAAAGTTTGATGTATAACTCCGCGAGATTCACAATAACTTTGAAGATTTAATTGAGTAAATTTCAATGCATTATCAGTGCGAACTTTAAGAGTAATAACATATTGATTCATTATTTTAGTGAATTTTTTTTGACAATATTAATGACACTGACTCTATCTTTCAACAAATAGATCCATGAAATATGGGAGAAATCATCAATAAACACAATATAATATCCATAGTCAGACATAAAAGGTGTTCTTGCAGGATCCTAAATATTACAATAAATTAATTCAAAAGGACATTGACTACGAATAAGACGAAGACCCAAGCGACGATGTCAGAGGAGCGATGGTTCTGTTATGGAAGTCAATGACGCAAGTCCTCGAAATAATTCATCTTTAACTAGACACTTTGGCCATGCTCACATCTTAAATCTATTTTCTTCCTCGTTTGTAGGTACTGAAAGATACAGTAAAAAGGGAAGATGGTTACATAACGATGTAATTTTTTGGTAATAGTACTAATAGACAAAAGATTAATTGAGAATTTAGGAACATAGACAACTTTGTCTAATGTTAATTGTGACGTAGTATGAATAGTATCTTGTCTAGAAATACGACAAGGCTTGCTATCAGCAATAGAAATTGATTTAATATTGACAATTTGGATATACGAGAGTAAAGGTCAATTGTACCTGTTATGTGGGTTGATGTTCTTGAGTCTATAATTCAAGAACTGTCCTTGGAAACTAAAAGTGCAGGAGTCCCTTAGGTAGAAGTAGTAACATGTGAAGTCATAGCAGTAGAAGATTTGTGCTCTCGGAATTGAAGGAACTGAGCATATTAATCCTGAAAGAGTGTCACTGACGAAGTACTAGTAGTAGGAATATCTGTAGGTAAATTACTTTGTGTCTCAGTGAAGATCTGTGCCCAATCTAGTCTTCAAACTTCTCCCAATCGTGGTATGATGTGCTTACAAGGAGGACGGCCTCGGCCATTTATACATCTATGTCATTTTCCTCCACGACCTTAACTGTGACCATGGTCACGAGTAGCAGTCATGGCAGAGTAGTCTATAGTGGAAGTGTGAGTATCGCTGGAGATGTGCAGAATTTGAGAGAAGGTGGTCTCAAGACTACGAATGGAATCCGCACTAAGACTATGGCTTCGAGCTTTAGACGCGAATTCCAGAGTTAGATCAGAAAGGTAGACTACAACAGTTAGTTCTTCACGATATTGACGTATAGTGGTAACATTGGATGTCAGTCACTGATATATACTACAATAGGTCTAAGTCTAACAGACTTAGACCTACAATAGGTCTATTATAGACTAACCCATTATACTACAATAGGTCTAAGTCTAACAGTCAGCAAGCTGCATATCAACTAGTACAGTTTTGCCACTTTTTATTTAGACCATCTATTGTCTATCTGCAGGGAGGTAAACTAATTTAGAGTGAATTCCAATGGTCTTTGAGGATAGGATCATGAGGGTTCCAATTTGTATACATCAAGCATTCTTTGTGGCTTAAATTGTCTTAGAAGCTGTTTTTCCTAGTAGTTCTGTATTTTGGCTGAATTTAGTGATTTAAGTTGTAATCTCTATAGTCCTTTTTCTTGGTAAATCTGATTGGGCTGAACTTTGGTGCTTTAAGTTGCTATTGGTTATTAGGTCATTATTGGGATTGTTACTTGTGACTAGGTCTGTCACAAGACTCGATTTTTAATAATAGCCAAAGTTGCATATTTTAGTTGTTGCTGATAGAAATAAAACTATGAGGCATGGTTTTTAACTGCCAATTTTAGTTTTCCCACACCCTTTTCTAAATTTTAGGATGAATTGAAAATCCTAAAATCTGTTTCTGCTGTTTCCGAAAGTTTTCTAAAGGACCATTTCTGCTGTTAATCAACAACCAATTCTGTTTTACATTCACTGGGAAATTTTGCACAAGAGGACTTGCATGCCAAGGTTTACGAAAATTCATATGACATGAGGGACTTCCATCTTGTTTTAGTTTTATTTCAATCAATCCTAAAAATTGGGCCTTGGTGAAGCTGTAGGCTACAGTGAAAATTGATGGAATTATCTGCTTTTTATCATTGCTGGCCTTATAATCACCTCTACGAGGCCTGCAGCTTCTGTTCATCTATATATATTTCCTTTTAAATAATGTTTCACTTGTGTTGTCTGCCCAAATGCGCTGCTGCAAATATTGCTAGTAACAAATACAGGATGTGGCATTTAGCATTTTGTAACCGTGTATTTTTTATTGCTTTTAACTCCATTTTTATCTCCATCACCAGCAAAGCGCTTGTCATGGAGAATCCAAATTTTTTCAGCCGACTTGCAGATACTTTTATTTCATCGTCTAATATAAAATTTGTCATTCTCCTTTGGGGTGATAAATCAACCATAAACGTGGAAGTAATGCCAGATACACCCATTTTTAGCTATGATGAAATCATAGACATGGGGAAGGAAAGTCGTAGTTCTGTGCTGACTTCTTATAAAAAAGGTATTGCTATTGTCACTTGGTTTCTACATTTGAAATGTGATACTTCTCTATATATAGTAGCTAAATTTAAGGAATTTCATGTAGCTTGATCTTACCATATTAAGTACTTTGAACAATTATGTCAGTAGTATCTATTAAATGCTAATCAATAAGAACCACAACCGAGCTTGCTATGTAGTAGACAATATGAAATGAAGCAATTACAGAATATCGAAATCAGTTCATTATCTTTGTGAATTGTATTAGCAAGCCATAAATATCACTGTCCCAAATATGACCCTTGAAACAATTGGCCAAGTAATAACATTCGTAATAGACATAATGTTTGTAATTAGTTTACATTAGCCACAAGATTTGGGCATATACTTGTAGTGACTAATTTTAAAGTGTTGAGAGCAAGTGGTTTCATATTGTGTGGTAAATGATGCATTGAATCTTCTTTATTATCATATTAATTAAAGACAATCTCTATAAGCTTCAGATTGATTTTTACATGCTCCGCAATTTTTCTACACCTTGGTTCCAGGAAGATATTTGTTACTCTGAATATCATTCTTTGCAAGCATTAGTGAATGGAGATTAACACCGGGTTATGTTCTGTTTGTTGTAGAGCACAATATGTATGAGGAAATTTGCCCAGATGATGTTGGCACAATCATTTACACAAGTGGAACAACTGGCTCTCCAAAAGGCGTGATGCTTACACATGGGAATTTGTTGCATCAGGTTTGAGTATGCCATGTCTTCTATCCATTGGCAATTTCTTGACTTGCAGCACTTGTCAAAGTCAAATTTTGGGGTTTCCTTCTTGGCAGTGTCATGCACTCTGTTTTCATGTTGCATGGAATTTCTGTTGTTAGCTTTTCAATCAATTGAAACACATCTATGAGACTTCTTTTCTATACTTTTTGTGCTGTATGATAGCTTACATTTTCTTACATGCTTCTGCTTTTTCACAAATTACATGAAGGTAAGGAACATGTGGGAGGCTGTACCAGTAAAACCAGGGGATAGGTTCCTAAGTGTTCTTCCACCATGGCATGTTTATGAACGTGCTTGTGAATATTTCACATTGAGTTATGGAAGTGAGCAAGTATACACGACTGTCAAAAATTTGAAGGTACACTATTTGTTGTTTACCATATTCATATACATCAAATTGCCATCGGGGTGTGCTTTACTAAGTTTTTTACTGGTGCTTTCTAGCACATTTAATTTAGTTTACTTATTTTCTTGAAGTTTTGCTTATAGGAAGACTTGCGGCAGTATCAGCCACATTACCTCATTTCTGTTCCCCTGATATATGAAACACTATACAGGTCAGGTTTAGTTTTCTTTAATTTTTAAATTTTTGGGCATCATTAGATTGGTAGATTGTCCACAATAAATAATTTATATAATTACTTTGTGAAAGTATGCCTACATGATACATATGACACTAGATTAAAATCTTCTACCATACTGAAAATAGTTTAAATATTTTTATTCATGTGGATCTCTGTTATAGTATCGTGGTTATCATGATATCGAAACTGGTACACTCATCAAGGTCTGATTTTATTGCCATCTTATGTGAAATTTTCACTGGAAGTCTGGAACATTTTGCCATGTCAAAGTTATACAACATGTCCATGCTAAACTCAAGGAGGATTTTGAATATAATCCAGTGAAATTCACTGTTACTATTTTGTTCCACTACAGTGGACCAGTGGTTAATAAACTGATATCACCTAGTGGTTAACACTGGTGGGTATTTATAGTCTCCTGCACCTCCTACTGAGATTGGTTCTTAATCTGCTCTCACTTTCTGTTTCAGTTTTCAATGCCAAGGAATAGAATCTTGTCATAGCTTCTTCTTTTCTCTCTTTTAGATTAAGCAGAGAAAATGGCTTTAGCACATTCATAATTGTGCATCTCATTTTTCTTATTCTTGCTCTTTACCTGCAGTGCAATTCAGAAGCAAATTTCTTCAAGTTCTGGCATTAGGAAGTTTCTTGCACTGAATTTAATAAAAATAAGTTTGTTGTATATGGAGATGAAGAGGATTTACGAGGTTCGACATCTCATGACCAATTTGAAAATTTCCCTTTATATTATGTATCACTTGAAAAAGGAACATTGAAATCTATCGAGCAGCTTCTCTTGCATCTGACTGTATTAGAGATTTTAAACTTCATAGCTGTACTTTCTCGTCGTACATATGCCTGTTCTTAGCTATGATTTGAATTCATTTTGCAGGGGAAAGTCTTACTTAAAAAAAAGAGGCACAATTTCTTTATTATGGACAGTTTAGAATGGTTTTGGGCAAGAATCATGGCTGTGATTTTGTGGCCATTACATTTTCTTGCTGGAATACTTGTCTATAAAAAAATCCATTCTGCAATTGGAATATCAAAGGTATGATTGCCTGGTCAAGAAGTCTTTAATGAATATCTTTTGTTCAGCAAATTTCTTTATTAATTTAGTTGATTCTAATGTGAAAGTAATATACTATGTTATGTGTTGTATAGGCTGGTATAAGTGGCGGTGGAAGTTTGCCAGAGCATATTGATAAGTTCTTTGAGGTTAGGAGACTTCCATTTTAATATTAGAATGCCCCTTCCATGGCTGCATTGAGAATCACAAACTTCTTCTGTAGGCTATTGGCATCGCGGTGCAGAATGGATATGGTCTTACAGAGACATCTCCAGTTGTTTCCGTACGTCGACCATCATGTAATGTAAGAAAAAATAACTTAAAACTCTTTTTCTTAAAAAAAGGAGGTTTATTCTCTGTATACAACTTTAAAAGATTGATGTTAATTGTTGTTTGAAAAACATCCTTGAGGTAATGTTGTATGTGTCTCTTTTGTTCTCATTTATATTTATAAACTTAAGGAAATGAGATTGAGACATCAGAAATACATAAAAATATCAATCATATGTCCTGTCATCTAGGAATTTAATTGGACTTATCACAGTATATGGTGTTATAAGAGAAAGAGAAATCCTCAAAATCTCATGGATCATGGTTGAAAGTGATGCAAAGTGTTAAAGGAACAAAACCATGTAAAATCTAACAAAAAAATAACAATGGGTAGGCTTGATGGGGAAAGAGGATTTATGTTACCACTCCATATTGTGGGATTGAGACATGGTTATTCATGTTATACTTGCTCACAGTCTTGAGGAATTAAAGTATTTCAAATGTTTTTTTTAGGCACCTAAGTATTTCTCTCTGAAACCAGCAAAACTTTGAAAATGTGATAGCACAGCAGCATATTCAATGCTTATTATCAACAGAATGGAATTTCTATCAAATTTGCATTCTTTATTATCAGCTACAGCTTATTCATCAGGTGGCTATATGTGCAATCATTTACAGACACGAGTAACGTAGCTAATGTATTAAAGATTTTAGATACTGTTTTGCCCTAAAATTGCACCATTTTGGGACATTCTATTTTAGAACAAAATCATTTCCTAATTCCACTACGTGCCTATTGAATTGGAAAAAAGATGCAGACTCGTTAAATTTCTCAAAATCTAAAAATGTACTTGCAGAAAAAAAAAACTGCAGTGGTTGCTTATATATGTAGAGAACAGTACCAAAGCTTGAGTCTCTTAATGTCTGCAACATGCAGAAATAGTTTTACAAATTTTGTGTTTGTTTGTCCTTGCTAAGTTATATTTTTTTAAAAATTTGTTCCCCTCATTTTTAAAATTTTTCACATCAATGATATATCAACACATGACTTATTTTCGCAAATGTGGCTTAAGGTTCTTGGCACAATTGGGGCACCAGTTCGACATACAGAAATCAAAATTGTGGATTTAGAAACAGGGCAATCTCTTACAGATGGTTCAAGTGGAATTATCAAAGTTAGAGGACCGCAAGTGATGAAAGGTTACTACAAGGTAACAACTAGATACAATGTCACGTGAAGACCCATTAGTTATTAGCCTATATTCGCCTTTTCTCTTGTTATTTTTTATCATATTCTTAGGTGAGAAGATATAAAGACTCTATCCTCTTATACAGAGAGATCATGATTTATACAAGATGGATCATATTCAATCATTCAGATCCTAATAGGATACATGATCTAAATATGAAAGAAATAATACTATCATCCTATTTCTACTCCTACGATTACCACTACCACAAGTCCTCTAATTGCTTTTCCTTTATAAATTGTTTTCTATTTCAGTTCTAGGCATGTAGTCTGGCCACAAGCAAGCATATATCTAGGCCCTACCTGCCTTTTTTACAATACCATGTCCTCTTAGTACTAATATGTTCCTTCCTAAAACACACGTTAGTTTTCATTTTTATCTCCACATATGTGTAGTAGGGTGACACAGTTCTATTTCTGACAAGCTGATGCTTCAAATTTATGTAATCAAGTGCTTTTCCTATCTTGGAACTGATTTATGTATTGATCCACTCTGATAAGAATCCAAGTGCTACATATGAAGTTTTGGATGAGGAAGGCTGGTTCAATACTGGTGATATAGGTTGGATTGCTCCAAAGCATGCAACTGGACGAAGTCGCCTCTGTGGGGGGATGATTGTCATTGATGGTCGTGCTAAGGACACAATTGTTCTGTCAACAGGTACTCTATGAGCTCAATAATCAAATCACCAAAATATCAGGTCTATGACTATGAGGGAAGCTGAGCTGGATCAGCTTTATTGACTACTGTGGTATTGTTATGATTAGGCATGTTGAACTTTTATACAGATTAGAATGCAACAAAAAATGCCTGATAACTTATTGTTTGAGGTGCTCTCTTCTTCCTCAAACTTCTAATTTTTTTCTTGCAGTTTAGATTTTCTTGTAATGATTTTATTGGGTCAATTATGCAGATAACAATTACAAACTAGGAGATTTTAATCATGATACGTTGGTAGGAGTATCAATTAGATTTTTTTCAGAAACTAAAACCTTAGCTATCATTCAAATTATTGGTCAGATAATACCCTTGACCTAACATAGATACCACATTCTAGATAAGATAATAATTCATCCATTCTGAACATTTTTGCGACTTCTCTTTGTCAATATCCTGAATTGTTTCTAAAAACATTCTTTGAATAACTTTTAGGAAAGATGGTACCTTGTTTTTAGCTCTGCTTAACTTCTGGAAGTTTTAGTCACTAGATAAATTGTTAGGCTCTAATATTGTTGTGTCTCATGGAAGAACCATGCTTGAACACTTAACCTGAAAGTCTACATCTCCATTCTGTTTCCATAATTCAGGTGAAAATGTTGAGCCATTCGAACTTGAGGAAGTCGCACTATGTAGCAGTTTGATTCAACAGATTGTCGTTGTTGGTCAGGTAAACTTGGTCTTAGAAGAAAGACTGCCAAAATTTATGTCGGAAGGTTTTAGTGACTTTTGTTTTATGTTTTGTAATAGTTTGTAAAATGATGTGAAAGTCCATGATCCAGAGAGAGAAGCAATAAAACACTTCCAAACTCATCTTTCTTCACAGGAACAATTTCACGTATTTTCTTTGAAAATATTATTAATTACCTAATTGTGGAGGTGTTTTAAAGTGAATCATGAACTCATCATTCATATGGCTTGTCGTCATAGTGAAACAACACAATTGCATCGGAGCATGTATCATCCACCAGTGGATTCTGTTAATAAGTGGATAAATTAAATAACTGAGCTGAAAATTTTGATTAAGTAGCATTTAGAATTTTTACATATGGTCTGTCCGTATATGCATCTAATTATGAAACTAGGACGCATCACACATATACTCAATTAGCCATCACATAATCCTTCAGGGGTGTTTTATCCTTTTCTTGACAAAAGTACATATCCCTAGAAGAGACCTAGATTCATTTTGATACAAAGAAAGTTCAATGCATAGCATGTGATAGATAATTTAGTGTCCAATTTTGTTGCCAGTACCAGAAGAGATCTACTACTATAGGCATATATTTGAATATCTTTCTTTTAAAATATTGATCCTTTTTTTCTTTTAAAGAAGCACCTACTTGTGTCTGCACTATGTCACATGCAATGCCTGGTCCTCCCTAATTACATGCACTGTATTTCTGAATTTGGAATGTTAAGCACGTTTCTTTTATACTCGTACAATTCTCAATACAAAATGCCTTTGTGATGTGTATTCAATCATTAAATAAATAATATATGTAATCTAATATGAGTTAAAAGTATGTTGAAAAAGAACATATTATTCATAAGGATAGCCTCCTGTAGGATAATAACTATTATTATTATTTCTATTTCCATAATTAACACCAGAAATGTTGAAACGTATCTATTTTGTTTAATTTGTCAAATTACAAGTTACATTCATTCTGGCTCTGCGATCAATGGCATTTATGACTTTATGGGGCATGTTGGAGGGTCAAAAGGCTACTGATTAAGTGCAATTGTGGATGGTTCAATAATAGATGACAAAAATTGAAAACCTCTAAAGATAGCAGTGCATTATAAAAGTTGTCTATTCTGAACGCATGCTTCAGCAGGAAGCTCTATTGTTGAAATTTCTGAAAGAAATGCTTCATCATTTTTTTGTGCAACAACTGGGAAACAATTTCCCAAGGAAGCATAGTAGTTAGATGCCTCTTTGGAATTAATTATGGGCCTGAAATGATTCAGCGGGAATCCAAGATCTCAAAATGGATTTTCAAACAAATGCTTAAAACTAACATCATGCAAGAATTTTGAAATGTTTACATCCCTAACAACAGGGTATTATTTCTTTTATAGGCATGGGCCTTTTCTTTTGCATTTTCTAAGTATTCCAAAATAGCTAGCTCTGTGTAGAAACATTCTTGTTTTACAGTGCAACCTATTGCACAGTTACTATATCATGATGGTCTTTTCTTTTTCATGTTTCTTACCAATCTTACTATAAATTTTACTATTCTTTTTATAATTTGGAACTCTTGCTTTTTTGTGTGCAACCTAGTCCTTTTTCTACAACAATTTAAACTTGAAGTAACAAACAACATCAAAGTGACAACATACTACTTTTCAGACCAAGTTGTGATTTTGGTAGTTAATATCCAAAAGTTTCTAGTGTGATTCTCAACCTGGAGTTCCCATGTTTCTAATATTGGGGGTTGAAGTTGAGCTCACACTTGCCGATGATACACGAAATTGAACAATTCTTATGTTAAGAATGACCATTATGACGTTAAGGCTGAAATGTTTATATGCAGTATCTACAATTGCTTGGTGGTACTGATTAATATTCTTTACCTATGAATTGAAACAATCTCTCACTCATGAAGTCCATGACTTTCTTTAGGATCAGCGTCGCCTCGGTGCTTTAATTGTTCCCGACAGAGATGAGCTTGTATTAGCTGCAAGAAAGCTGTCCACTGTAAGTGGTGATTCAACCAAGCTGGCGACAGATATAGTGATGAAACTGTTGCGAGATGAACTTACACATTGGTTAGTTCTGCAAAATACATATCACAAGATGCTCTTATCTTGACCCAGAATATAATTCCCATGGGAAATCAAACTTTAGGGGAGAGAAAAACTGTTGTTAGTGGTTGTTTTTTTAATCCAACAATGTGAGTGTTTTCATCTTGCAGGACATCGGGATGCTCATTCCAAATCGGTCCATTTCTTGTTCTGGAAGAGCCATTTACAGTAATTTTCTCATTGCTCATATACCCCTCTTATTATTGCACAATCAGTTGAGATACCACATACTACATCAAGTTGACAATGGTTTTCTTGCAGATTGACAATGGCATGATGACACCTACCATGAAGGTGAGAAGAGACAAAATCGCAGCTTTCTACAGGAAACAGATTGCAGAACTTTTCAAGTAGGACAATCTCCTTCAAGTCTTCCCACAACTCTCAATCCGTGAAGATCGGAATGGTGAGCTGTGGAACAACCAACTCGGAATGGTGAGCTGTGGAACAACCAACTCATTGCTTACGCCCATTTTATTTTTCAAATCCCAGCAAATTTAAAGCTCAAGTCACAAGATTCAACCTCCAGCTCGCCCCAACCAAAGCATCTAAGGAACTCTAATAGGAAGTACTATGTGGATACTAGAAAAGATTGATGTGTAATACAAATATAGGTTACTTTTCCAAGTCACAGGCACATACGTCTCACTTGTATATCACGAACTAGTGTCAAATTTGTTTTATCTCAAATTTTCATTGATGTATGATACAAATCTAGGTTACTTTTCCAAGTCACAGGCACATACGTCTCACTTGTATATCACGAGCTAGTGTCAAATTTGTTGTTTCTAAAATTTTCAATTGTTTGAGGGTTAGCATCCTTATAAATGCACGAACGTATCAGTGTTGTACGCGAAAACTGTACCTATGAAGTTGACGATGGATCCAATAGTTAATAATGTAGAGGCAGAGTGTTCAGTATTGTTTGAGGGTTAATCACAGTCTGATCATCTGGTAAATATAAAGTTTCGGCAAAAGTAAGAACAAAAAAGGTATTGTTGCTAGTTTGAGCGTTTAAGGTGTTATTTGGATTTACATTTGGAATTGTAGTTTTTGGTAAATAGCGATTTTCCAGAAAAGGCTGTGAACAAAAGCTTGAATTGAAAAAATCACTGATAGAAAAGTAATATGTCATAACTTCTGCTAAAAAGTTAGTTTTTAGTTAAAGGTAGTAGTTCTAAAAATTGATGTTGGACTAAGTCAAGACGTTTAGCAATTCTTTTGCCATGCTTAACTTATAGAAGTTTTAGTTGCTAGATAATCTTTTAGGCTCTTACGTTGACATATCTTATGGAATAACTTTGCTTGAACAGCCAAAACCTGAAGGTTTCCATTTCCAGTCTATTTGCATAATTCAGGTGAAAGTGTTGAGCCATTGGAACTTTGAGGAAAGCAAACCATGCAGCAGTTTGATCCAACAGATTATCGTCGTTGATCAGGAGAACTCGGTTTCAGAAGGAACATGGTTGGCAAAAACTTTCCTCAGAAGGTTTTGGTTACTTTTGATTTGTGTCTCGTAATACTTTGCAAAATGATAAAAAAAAAAAAAATCTATGCTTCTGAAGTGAAGCAAGAGAAATGGTTGGTATCAATCTTGATACAGACAATCAAACTACAATATCTTGGTCACTTTAAGTATTTAAGTTTTAATTAGCCAACCGCACCACCATTAGATGCGGACTGTTTTCTCTACCTCAGTTGTAGTGTGCCATGGCCCTCAGTTCAATGCAACAATTGCATTTTTCAAGGAAATAAACAAAATATATCGCTGTTCATCTACTCTCTTTGATTTCACATTCTTTTGTGCAATGACTGTTACCTCGCAAGAAAGATTAATAAACCTTGAATCGTCTCAAAAAAGATAACCAGCTCCAAACATGTACTCTTTTGGAGTTTTTTTAGGCTAGGACATTGTAATTTCAATTTTTTTTCCCCATAAATAAACCTTGGCATCAAGAACTCAGCAATACCGTTAAAACCTAGATAACAAATCAAGTCCAATAATCCCCTCCTTTTAGCTCTAATTACATGCAGGTAACCAAAAGCAACACAAGCAACAAAAAACCGGCCTTTTGCGTCCCCCTCTCTCTCTCTGTGTCTGGATCTTAATCACAGAAGGAGCAGAACAAACTAGAACCTGCGTCTGTCTCCAAACCAACAAGTCCGTCTTCCTCCACCCGGAAGTCCACCGTCCACCTCTCTCCCTCTCCCTTCCCCCAAATTTACACAACCAAAGACAATTCCCAATTCCCGAGTCACAAGTACCAGATCCAGATCCAACAGATCTGCCATTCATGCCCTAAAGCAGAGAGGGCGATGGAGCAGCTAAAGACGATAGGGCGAGAGCTGGCGATGGGCTCGCAGGGCGGGTGGGGGCAGTCGAAGGAGTTCCTAGACCTCGTGAAGTCGATCGGCGAGGCCCGCTCCAAGGCGGAGGAGGACCGGATCGTCCTCCGCGAGATCGAACTCCTCAAGCGCCACATCAACAGCCCCGACGTCCCGCGGAGGAAGATGAAGGAGTACATCCTCCGCCTCGTCTACGTGGAGATGCTCGGCCATGACGCCTCCTTCGGCCACATCCACGCCGTCAAGATGACCCACGACGACTCCCTCCTGCTCAAGAGGACCGGGTACCTCGCCGTCACGCTCTTCCTCAACGAGGACCACGACCTCATCATCTTGATCGTCAACACCATCCAGAAGGACCTCAGGTCGGATAACTATCTTGTCGTGTGCGCCGCGCTCACGGTGGTGTGTAAGTTGATCAACGAGGAGACGATTCCCGCCGTGCTGCCGCAGGTGCTGGAGCTGCTGGGGCATCCCAAGGAGGCCGTCAGGAAGAAGGCCGTTATGGCGCTTCACCGGTTTCATCAAAAGTCGCCGGTTTCTGTCGCGCACATTGTCTCCAATTTCAGGAAGGTATATATATGTTGTGTGGATAATCTGTATGGGAGCTTTATATACAGAATTTTGACGGCTCCCACTTCTTTAGTGGTGCAATTGCAATGCCATTTGTGTGTTTCTCCTTTTTGTCCACCGAATCAAGTATCGATTTAGTAGTAACGGATGCAGCACAATTAAGAAGCATTGTCGTGTATCTTGAGAGAGAGAGAGAGATTGGTTTAGGCTAGTTGCAGCTTGAAACATTGGTTTGCTTGACCATGCTGTGGCTATACGTAGCAATATAGCATAGAAATTAAAGGAATAAAGATATTTCAATTCAATTATCAGCAAACAGTATTTCTTGTTTGAATGCAATTTATGCCAGAGTTTTTCTTTGTAATATCATTTTTTTTTTGAATGATTGAGCTGATTAACACTTTGTGGTTACTCATAGCAACCAATCCCTTCTCATTTAACTGTTTCTTACTTCCATCTGTTTCAGAGGCTGTGTGATAATGATCCTGGAGTGATGGGTGCATCACTTTGTCCTCTTTTTGACTTAATCACGGAGGATGTAAGTTCTTTCAAGGACTTAGTTATCAGCTTTGTTAGCATTCTCAAACAAGTTGCAGAAAGAAGGCTGCCAAAAATTTATGATTACCATCAGATGCCAGCTCCATTCGTTCAGGTATATTACAATGGTCTGTTGTATTCTGGTTTCTGTGAATCCAATGCTTGCTTAGGGTGGGCGGTTTTGCTCAGTATCTCTTTATGAAGATTGTTATATATTATTGCCACAAGTCTATGAAATGGTTTAAAAAAATGGGCTGGGAGTCGAGTTCTTTGATGGTTATTAATGTGGTTCTTGAATCACTTGTATGTGAATTTGTCGAACAATTTTGGTAGGGGTTTGATGAGAATGGAGTAGATATGGGATTTGATGAGAATGGAGTATATTTGTAAGAGTGGCGGTGATGCTGGTTCTGCAAATGCCATTTTGTTTGAACCTATCCCCATTAAGGAAGGAGCTATGGATGATAAGGATTTTCAACATGTCAACCTTTTGATATATGAGTTTGATGCTGTATATGATGGTGATTTATCTTTATTCAATGAAAATGTCTATGTCTATCTGAAGTCTGAAAAAAAAAAACTTGATTGCTGTTTGCAGCAAGGAGTTCGTAAACAATTCAGTGAACTGCAATAGTTAGAGGGTCTGGTGTACTTCGATATGATTAAAATTATCATCTCATGCTTTTGGTGATTGTATTAGTTTCTGTAACTGCATGATCCTTTATGTCCTTTTGATTGAGCTAAATGTCCCATGAAGACTATGTCTGGCAATTGTAGATGATGCCTTGATTTCATCTTTCCTTTTGTTGCTTTTCACTTTGTTTTTTGTTATTGCATTTGTTTGTTTTTGGTCGTGTCATATTGATAAGCCTTTTTTGTACATCTTTGTTTTTTGTTTGAGCATTTTGAAGTATCATCTTTCTTACTGGTTGCTCAAAAGACAATGATAGATGATGCTATTTCTCTAATAATTTTCTGCAGATCAGATTACTGAAAATTCTTGCCTTGCTGGGAAGTGGTGATAAGCAAGCAAGTGAAGGCATGTATACTGTTCTGGCTGATATGTTTAGGAAGTCGGAACCATCAAGCAACATTGGAAATGCTGTACTATATGAGTGCATATGTTGTGTTTCATCTATCTACCCGAATAACAAGTTATTAGAAACTGCTGCGGAAGTAACGTCCAGATTTTTGAAGGTTTGTGCTTGCTTCTGTAATTAATTAAAAAAGAACAATAACTATGATGGGTTGGTGATATTTAAATTTAAGAATCATCCAGGCTTTTGTAAATGCATACACTGCTTTTGTTTCCTGAAATAGAGAATTCAAGAACCTCTTCTTTTTCCATAAACAGAGTGAAAGCCATAACCTTAAATACATGGGCATCGATGCATTGGGTAGACTTTTGAAGATAAATCCAGATATTGCTGAACAACACCAGTTGGCTGTGATTGATTGTTTAGAGGTAATGAAAGAATAGATAGTTTTCCGAATATGTTCCATTTTGATTATAACTTGGATATGCTTACTTTATATCATTGCCAAATCCTTCCTCATATGCAAAAATGAATAAGTCCTTGCTCGTTTTTCTTTCACCAGTGCATCTTTCCTTTAATTTTACCTAATGTTTCTTTGATTTGTATTCAAATCGGCACATTCTTGTTATTGTTGTACTCTGGAGGTAATTATTTGCAGGATCCTCAAGAAGCTGCAAGCTTGTCTTTCGAATTTTTTTTTAAATAGCAATATTTCAAAACATCTAGACATGTTTATGTGGAGTTTTCTATAAGTTTATGGTTCTTTACTTTTATAAAATGCATACACATGTAAAAGGTTAGGATCAAGAAATAGTTCGATTTTTGGGAAACTCTGGGAGCGATATTACAACCTTGGATATGGGAATGCATGAGGTCTGACCTAGAGAAACTTTGCCATGTAAACTGCCAACTGGGTGTCTGCAATGGCAACATTCACGAGAAGACACATTTAAAATCTTGAGGAATAGATAAGCAACAAAGAACAACATGCATTGCTGTTCTATAATGTCTGATGTTGATAGACATTCTGCCTATGTTTTTGGTGGCATAATATATACTATTGTGGCCCACATATACATGATTCGTAACATGTGAAAGTCCACCTGATGTTAAAGTCATACTGTTCCAATCCAATTATCCAAACGTGTGTTGCGTGTGAACCCCCAGTTTGTAGTGTGTGCCAACATCTGATTGTGGCGATGGATCTGAGTGATTTCTTGGCCATCAAAAGAAAAGCTGCAGTGTGTCTTCCGTGATCAATACCTTGACACCATGAGAAGGTGGACAAGAAAACCCTACCAAAATCATGTGATTTGGTGGATCAGTCAGACAATTCTTCTCTTTAAGAGACCACTTGTGTTTCTTTCACAACCTCCAATATACATAGCAAAATCTTGGGTTTCGCCACATGACTATGATTTCTGGACTTCTTTATTATATCAAGATGACGGGGAAAAGGCACATGAAACCGAACAAGGAGGAGCTTCGATGTTGACAATTTGTCTGTTCCCCTTTTACTTCCTTTCATTCTTGAAAGAATCCCTTAGCCTTTTATTAGTTACCTTTCCAGCAATTAGTATCTCCTTATTGCTTCATTTCATTGAATTAGGACTAATTAGGGAAAATAAGCATAATCTACTATTAATTTGCAATTTTCTGATTTTTAAATTAATTAGGGAAATTTATAATAAGTGTTTGTGATTAATTAGAGATACAATAAACACAACCAAAGTGACATTAATAATCAAGTCAAGAGATGTTTTTTTTTTTTGCCTAATATAACTGAGTGCTCAACACCTTTTTATCCACCTATTCAACATCAATGATCAAGGGTTGTTTTGCTAATATATTGGACCAGAGAACACATTTTATCTACCTCTTCTGCCAAATATCATTTTGGAGTAATGGAAATCCAACATGCATCACCAATGTTTCTTTGACATGGATTGAAATTGACATGGCTAAGACGTACCCTCAATCTTGACTATCCAGAGTAGAACTGGCCCCATCAATGCCCTTTCATGGGCTGTTTTACAGGTGGGGTTGGCCATCAGACGTTTCTGGCCAAATCTGATAATATTTCAGGCTTCTAGCCAACTTCTTGATATTCTTTTGTCTATTTTTGGCCAGTTTTTTACGACTGGCACTATCACTAGGCTTGCCATTTCAGTGCCTAGGTCTTTTTTGCTTTTCTGACTTGGTCTTTTTTTGTGTTCTCGAGTATCGACTAAGTCTAAGACATTGTTATTCTCTTCTATATTGGTTTTGTTGATGCTTATTAAGACTTAATGTTTTTATTATTGTCTTTTATTTAGATTTTAATGTGTGTGGTTTTTATATTGATTGTTTGATGTGAACTTTTGCATTTATGGTCTTAATTTCATATTCTAATTATATTTAATTGTTATCTTGCCTGTTTTTATACATATTCCAATGTTATATAGGGATTAATTGGGTTTAGAATAGATATATCAATGACTATTGCATTTAATAAGATATAATATCCAAGGTAAAAAATTGTCGTATATATATGGATCTAAATATTTTAATGGCTCCTAGGCATCGCCTTGGCACATTAATAACCTTGATTTTTGGTATATTGCACTAGTGATGTATGTTGATATGTTTTTAGATTGTACTTCAATGAATTTTGAAAAGCATTACTCTTTTGAACATGGTTATTACGGGGCCCACTTAGGCAGTGCCATGGTGCCAAGGCGTCGTTGGAGGTTCAGGCGTTTGGACGCCTTGGGCTAAATTAGCCTAATGGTGACTAGACACGTTGGCTCCGCCTGGGCCCCTACGTGCGCTCTAAGGAACTGGATCTGGATTGGATCCAATTAAATCAGGAAAAAACCCTATGCGAGTATGCTGTGAGTCATTCTAGTCTTTCCTGTCCTATCCTACTTCTTCCCTTGCCACCAATGGCTACTGTTGCTTTTTCCCTTCCAACCAGCAACGTCCCTTGCTGCTGGTGACCACTCCGGTGGCTGCAGGAACTCTGGTGGCTATTCTGGCAGCATCTCCAGTGGCTTCCTACTCTGGCGACATCTCCAGCGACCTTCTTCTCTTCTCCTCCTTCCATCTGAACATATAACAAATGTATTTTTATTACCATCTATGTGCCACCTAGGCATCCAGGTGCCCAAGGCACCTCTGCTCATTGCCATGGGCGCCATGGTAAGTATGCTTCTGACATGGTGAATGTTCATCACGATGACTAAATGCATCATGCTTCTTTTAGAGAGACACTTGTTATGAAAGCTAGAGACCTGATCTATGTGAAAATTATGAATTGGTTTATTTTTGGGTTCAGATTTATTTAACATATGGATGTTCTGACTAAGTAATTTCTAGTATTTTCTTCTTCCTGTTTAAAGGTTTCTTTGTAATTCTTATTATTAGAGGTCTCTGCTTGCATTTATGTTGGATATATTTTCCCACAGGACCCAGATGACACTCTGAAGAGAAAGACATTTGAATTACTTTACAAAATGACTAAATCTAGCAATGTGGAAGTCATAGTTGATAGGATGATTGATTACATGATAAGCCTAACTGACAACCACTACAAAACAGAAATAGCATCTCGATGTGTTGAGCTTGCTGAGCAATTTGCACCCAGCAATCATTGGTTCATTCAGGTAAATCCTGATGTGTTTTTCTTCTTTGCATTTAATGTTCACATGTTTATGAGAGTTCTTTGTACTGATGTTTCATATTCTATTTTTCAGACCATGAATAAGGTCTTCGAACATGCTGGTGATCTCGTGAATGTTCGAGTAGCTCATAATTTAATGCGGCTGATTGCTGAGGGATTTGGAGAGGAGGATGAGGGTGCTGATAGCCAACTGAGGGCATCAGCTGTAAGTAGTTCTTTAAGATTTAAGTATCAATTATTGGTACTTTGTTCAGGCCTTTAGGGATTTCTTTTGTCATTGGAGTATGGAACTTTTTGTGAGTTAATGTGATTATGGACCAGACAATATTCCAATTTAATCAGATTGTATATAGTCTTCAGAATTTTTTAAAAATAGTCTTCACAACAGATGGGCCATTTATGCTCTTAAGGGGCCCTTGTACCTTATTCTAGAAAAAAGAGAGAGGTCCTTTTACCTCTATTACTATTTTATATTTGATTTTATTTTTCTTTAGACCAGGTCGAAGGTTTGTAGTGTTTCTGGATTTTTCATACATACCCTTATTCAAAAGAAAATACTATGTTAGATTTTTCATCTTTGTTCATTGCATTTTTCTCTGTGAAATCTATAAATTTGTTCTTTCATCCTTGCAGGTTGGGTCATATCTACAAATTCTTGGGGAACCCAAGCTGCCTTCCTTGTTTCTACAAGTGCTTTAATTTTTCCCTTTTGGTTTACTCCTTGTCATCTTTCTTCATAAAAGTAATTTTCCTGCATGTGTGTTTCTATACATGTTCTCTAATTTAACATTGCATTGTGCTCAGGTCATATGTTGGGTACTTGGGGAATATGGAACTGCTGATGGGAAGTTCTCTGCATCGTATATTACTGGAAGGTTATGTGATGTTGCAGAGGGCCATCCAAATGATGATACTGTGAAGGTATCTACTACCACCATTAATTTGTATTTGGATTACTTATTTGCAGAAACTGAACTATTATCTTCTGTTTCAGATCATGTGTGGCCTTATGGTTCTTTAGCAAGCAAGTTTTTTTTGGGTCATTGTACTGTATACCCAATAATAATCAACAAAAAAAAAAAAACATAGGCCTGTTGCCTGTT
This sequence comes from Posidonia australis, assembly GCA_024699735.1. NCBI lineage: Eukaryota > Viridiplantae > Streptophyta > Magnoliopsida > Alismatales > Posidoniaceae > Posidonia > Posidonia australis. Next base: position 16,753 of record JAMKQA010021245.1, on the reverse strand, counting down.
GGATCCAGCACATGTATGGGTAGGTTTGAACTGAGGTTGTCAGAGGATAACCTTCCACCCATATGTCACTAATCTCTTCTTATGCATGCCTCCGATCATAGCACCATACTGATGTTAAATCAATTTTACTAATAGTGGCACTTTTTTTCTTGCAAGTGAGGTGAATATTTCAACTATGCTATTTGATAAAACTCATTAGCTCATTGTCATGGATGATGAATCACATGTTATTTGAGGTTTTGAACTCAAGCACAGTGGTACATGGATCAATGAAAAATTCAAATGTAAATAGGCTTTGTGTAATATCTCTTCCACAAAATATATACTCTTATATTGGTTTCTTTTTCGAAACATATCTGAATTCGTTGCTGTATGTTATTTTATCAACATTATGATTAAGTTATTGATTTCTCTTAAAACAAGAAAATTCAGAATATTTCTACATGCTCAATAATTTTCCCTTACTGTAGGCATATGCAATTACGGCCATAATGAAAATATGTGCGTTTGAAATGGCTGCTGGAAGAAAAGTGGACTTATTGCCTGAGGTACTCATACAGAAACTTTTTACTTAAATTTGTATCCTATTAATTATTTTTTAGATGCTCGATGTTTAAGTATTCTTCTGTTACCCAAAGGTGGGACAGTCTGTACTCTGACTAGAGACAATAGCAAAGTTTAGCAGCATTGAAAGAGTTTCTATCATACTAACAAACCTTTTTGCAGTGTCAATCCCTTGTTGATGAGCTGTCAGCTTCTCATTCAACAGACTTGCAGCAACGTTCATATGAGTTACAGGCCTTGTTGCATTTGGATACCCATGCGGTTGAAAATACAATGCCATTTGATGCTAGTTGTGAAGATATTGAGGTAAGCCTTGAGTTTCCCTCCTAAATTGTCTTTTGTTCTCAAATTGCGATGGACATCATTTTTTGTATATCTAGTTATTCTCTGATCTTGCGTCAGGATATTTATGAATCAAGCATATTGGATGGTATGTAGCTACCTTGAAATATTTATTTAGATATATAAGGAAAAAGAACATGAAAAATTGAAATATTAAATGAGCACTATGCCTACTTGATCAAATTTTTTGATGTTTACTTTAGTAGAATGGAAAATGGGAAGATAAAAGTTAAACTTCAGATCTTTTGCAAATAAAACATCTACAAGACCCTGATTTTGGAATTACCCGAGGGGGGGGGAGGAGGCGGGGCGCTTCTTCCTATGTTTTCCATTTTGAGTGACAAACAACTAGAGTGGAGAATATGACTATTGCTTATCCTTGGTCAACTAGCAATAATTTAGCCATCTGAAGAACAAATCCCAGAATTTTAGAAGTTAGTTGTCCGGAAAACAAATGAGAATAGAAAACCACTGATAACAAGAATGAGTGCAGGATTGTGTCCTTGGCAGTGTGTAATCCATGACATGCCATTCCCTTTTAGGTGTTGCAAGATCTTATATTGCCATGTTATGATCTTCTTTTTTATGTCTAGGTCTGATGCTTTATTTTGTCTTGATCTTGCTTTCAGTTGAATTCTACATACTAGATATAATTGACAATCAGCTATAGTTTGTTTCAAATTTTGGTCTTCAAAGTCCCTGATAATTATTCATCTGAATAATATCTTCACTGCCATACTTCATGGTTGATGCCTGAACCATATTACATGCCTAGATTTGACTTTTATCTTAACTCCTTTTGCAGGTAGATAATAACCTCCACTTCCTGAACACTTTTGTACAGCGGTCTTTAGAGAATGGTGCTAGTCCATACATACCTGAGAATGAGCGATCCGGTATGTTCAATATTGACAACTTCAAACACCAAGATCGGGAGCCTTCCGCACATGCTCTCAGATTTGAGGCATATGAGCTCCCAAAGCCTTCACCCATGAAGACTTCAATCCCAGTTGCTTCTGTTTCTGATCTGGTTCCAATATCTGAACCAATTTATTCCAAGGAAGCCACTCAGCAGTCAAAGTTGCCAGTCACTGCTGATATATTGTCCACTGATGTTGGAGTTAAACTGCGTCTTGATGGTGTTCAAAAGAAATGGGGCCAGCCAACATATTCATCCTCTTCTGTCTCATCTAGTTCTACTTCGAATAGTCAGAAGGTAGCAAATGGCATCACAAGTATTGATGCAGTTGGACCGATGAGCCCAGCTACACGAGATCTCTCATACGATTCGAAGAAACGACAAGTACAAATATCAGAAGAAAAGCAGCGACTAGCTGCATCCTTATTTGGTACATCACAACCTAAAACTGAAAGAAGAACGGCATCTACCCATAAAACTGCAAAGAGCAGCCATGCCCATGTGGAAAAACCATCTGTTGCAGCGAAAAGTGTCACGCTTACCGAGCCTTCTCTAGAAAAGACACAGCCATCCACCCCACCCCCAGATTTGCTTGATTTGGGTGAACCAACTCTAGAAAGTGCATCAAGTACTAAATCAAGAGATGCGATTGAACAATTGGAAGGACTACTTGGGCCAAGCACAGTCACGTCTTCTGCAAATCCTAGTGCAGTCACTACAAAGCCACCTGATCTTTTAGGCCTGTATACGGATGCAACAATATTGGACACAAGCAGTGGTTCTGCAAGTCCAGCTGTTACCAACAAGCTCGCTTCTAGTGATAATTCCCATGAAGGAAAGATGGTGATGAGCACTGATGCATTGCGAAAGGGTCCGAACACTCAAGCTTCCTTGGAGAAGTTTGCCACTGCAAGACAGGTAGGTGTCACACCATCAGGAGAAAACCCAAACTTGTTTAGAGACTTGCTTGGCTGAGCTTGACGGATTCATTCAACATCACAGAATCTGTAATAGAACAAGAAATCCTCCATTGATGGATTTCTGTCTCATCGAGCCTTTTGCTCTGTAGCCCAAGGTGAGTCTTGTTTGTTGTAGGATAAAGAGTTGCTTTAGGAACGAGGCTTTGTGTTGTCTAAAACTATGATTCATATCTCCATATGCGGCGGGATGGGTATGTATTTGATGGCTTTATGTTTCTTATGACTGGCCTTTCAGAAGCCTCCGCCGAACACAAATATGCCCTTCTTGAGTAGCTGAGTGTGCTTGTACAGCAAGGGTCATTTATTTTGTGGAAAATTAACTACAATGTGATACATATTTTTCAACGTCGACTTCAAATAAGTACATGCATGTCTGGGCTTTATCAATCCTTTATTATCACGTATGTTTCAGTAAGTCAATCTCCTTCGATATTGAACTTGCAATCAAAATATGAGCTGATGTTTTGTGCTGAAGTCTTGTTTCTTGGGAGTTGACTCATTGATTGTGTTTGCTCACGGACCATTCCGAAGAGTCGAGAATTGAGATGTAGTAAGGATGAGATTGGTTGCAACTAGGTGGAAGTGAGAGAAGTGAAGTTTCCTGAATTGGAGTCCCCGAAAGTCCAGTTCTGAGATGTTCAATTGGTTGCACAAAAAATTGGTCGCACGAGATAACTTCCAAATATTGAACAAACCCAAATAAATAAGCATGTCATGTGATTAACCTCTGAAGAGATTTTAATAATTTTATATGGAGAGCAAACATGTGACGTGGAGAGGAAATATTTTGACATGTATTTTAGAAAAAATGGGCTGAAAAAAAGAGTGAACTGGTTCAGTGAAGGGAGCTCAAATGCTTATTATCAAAAAGCAGGTTTATTGTTAAAAAAATGAGGAAATGTTGGTATCCAATTATTACTCTCTGCCCTAACTTGCTTTGAATTTTAGAAATACAAAGTACATATCCATATGTTGAACAAATAGTTAAAGATGGCGTGTAGGATATTTTAAGCAACTTAGACAGCTAAAGAAGATATGGGGAAAAAAAATGCTATATATTATAAAAAAAAAGGATCAGAGTGCCATGTAAAAAATCATATAAATAAGAATAACAAAGGCATTTGTATATACGCCATCAGATTGTTCAATTATAAATATATTTAAATGAGAAAATCCGAAAGATCTTGTTTGTTCTGTTACAATGAACACTATAAAAAAAAGGAAAATACATGGAACATTAATGTCTGAGCCCGGGTTCGAACCGGGGACCTCTAGTGTGTGAGACTAGCGTGATGACCAACTACACCACCCAGACAGTTTTGCTCTTATAAAATATCTAAATATTATTAATTAAAATATGCCAATGGTACTCACATAACACCCAGGCAATTTTGTCTGTAAGTACCAACGTCATTTCACAGCACCACGTGAAGAACGAACGTGATTCTCGTCCGGTACCGCGAATGTCATCAGTTTAAAATTCGGAAACCCAATAAAATACGTGTCTCACCAATAATAAAAAAATCATACAATCTATTGTTTCTCATACTAAATGCATGAGGCATTGACCTATCAACAGGAATCTACCAAAAACCATCCAATTTTACTATGTTGTTAACAGCAGATTGCTCTTATCCACAGGATCCAAACAAAACAATGCCGACAACAGTTGTTCCTCCTCCTCTGCTTCCCAGTTGTCCCTCCTGGCCGTAATTTCTTCTCGACAGCTGTACTTTTCCAAAAACTGCACACTCTACTCTCCTTGAACTCCAGAACCAGTAGAAATATGTAACTCCATCTCGGTGTTCTCCTCATGTTCCTTCTTCCTACCCATGACTTTCTCTCAAGTGTCCCTCGTTTCTGTTGAAAGGAAATCTCCTTTGACCCTGTTGCTTCTCTAGGGGTACTTACCCTTTGGAAATATGTATGTATTTTTTTACCTAAAGTTCTAATTTTTATACATTACAACAGCAGAATTCCAAATGGGTTCTTTTAATTTCACATGGAAAGCTTTTCTTTTTTCTTGTTTCGTTAGGTGGTGGTGGTGATTGTGGTGTTTGGGTATGGCTGCTGCTGCTGCTGCTGTGGAGGTGGATCAGGTGGCTTTTTCTGGAGCAAATGGATTTACTGGTTGCTGTGCTCATGGGGAAGGGCCAGGATATGCAACACCAATCGAAGCCATGTCTGGCCCCAGGGAGAAGCTCCTCTATGTCACCTGTGTCTACAATGGTAGAAATCAATCATCCATGATTTGATTCCTTGGATTTAGATGCATGCATGGTTTTTCCCTTTTATATTCTTCTTTTGTTTTTACATAAGTATGAATTACATCCTTGTTTACCTAATTTGATGGAATGTTAATTGAGTTAGGGTGGCAATTAATTTCCTAATTTAGTTATATTGAACTCAAAGTTAGTATTTGATTTCTCCAAATTATCTAGAAATATTAGTAAGAATACCAAGAGGAGTCCACCGAGGATGTTGATTTTTTGAATCTGCTGAACATTACTTGATTGTTATGATGGAGTCATGAATGATATAGGGAGATGGTAATTTGCATTATATATATTATTAAATATAATAAAAATAATTAGTAAAAATTAGAATGAATTTTAAAAAAACATAGTCTTCTTCATCTTTTTGTATCTTTCATCTCACTTAAATCTTGTGAAAGCCAACAATTCAAATGGGGTCTTCATGAGTCCATATGTATCTGACCTATCAGTGTGTGCTTTATAGATTTAATGTAGGAATCAGTCGTGCAACTATATGAATACACATATTAATTATATTTTTTTGGTAACATTAATAGCATTATGTTAAGTTCCTGGGTATGATACCATCAAGAACAAAAGTAAGTCCAAAATATTACAAAGGCCATAAAACATAGTAGGCCTTAAAACAAAAATGCATCCACTTCCACAAATTGAAGTGATAGATGTCCAAATAATTCTAAAAATATTACAACTCCAAGTCCAAACTGATTGAATAGACTGATTAAAAGAAGTTAATTAGGCAATGACATCTTTATTGGAGTTATGCACAGAAAGGGGAAGCTCAACTGAAGAATTAGCAAGGGAGTTAGCAAGAGGAGGAAGAGGAGAAGGAGGCACCAGCTTGTTTGCTGAGGAGGCCTCAATACGTGGGAGTTAGCAAGAGGAGGAAGAGGAGAAGGAGGCACCAGCTTGTTTGCTGAGGAGGCCTCAATACGTGGCTGAACAGTATTCTAGGAGTTCTATATATTTGTAATTGATTGGAGCAACTCCTCCTTTTCGAAACCTGTATCCAAATTTTCTAGCCAAGAATACATAAGGGTTATAACATTGAATGTAATTGACTTACTTGAGTTAGATGTATTACGAAAAATTATATTATTCCTTTCTATCCAAATACTCCAAGCCACAGCAGGAATAAGAATATTCCATCCAATTTCAGATAAATTAAAAATGCATTCAGGTCTATATCTAAACATATCATCAACATTACAAAAAACTGGATATAGAGGTCTGTTGATAAAGAATTTCCAGACAACTGTTGCAAAGAAGCAATGTATAAACAAATGAGAAGTGGTTTCATAATAAGTATTACACATAATACACAAGTCTTGCCTATTCCATCTTTTTTTTCTCAGATTCTCTTTAGTTAGAATCTTGTTAAATATCAACAGTCAAATAAAAGTCTAATTCTAAACGACATCCAAGCCTTCCATATTTTCGCATATAGGTGAAATCTGATGCCTCAATCATTTATGACTTTATAACATGAATTCACAGTGATTTTATAGTTAGCATTTGGGTTCCAAAAATTTTTATCTGTATCCAATTGTAAATGGACCTTAGCCATCATTTCAGCAAGCTGATCAGCTTGTGATTGGATGGTATGCAAATTAGTAGAGATCTCAGAGATATGGTTAATACTAAAAAGTACCTAATAGTCCCCCCTACATTGTTCCATTAGTCTCTTGACAGATGCTTTTTTGTGTTTAATAAGTGTATACAGTTTAGGAAACTTTAGTTTCAAAGGGATTCCATCTATCCATTTATTCACTCAGAAGATAGTGTTTTCACCATTGTCAACTTCATATCTAATGAAACAGTTAAAGATATTGAAACAAGCTTTTAATTCTTGTCATACTGGTGAGCACCTTCCTCCTGAAGTACTGAGAATAGCTCCTAGCCAAGACTTAGAGAAATATTTGGCTTTTAACAGTGAAGGCCATTTCAAGTTGGGTGTGTGAGTCAGTAGCTGCCATAAGTGCTTGCATTTTAGTGTTAAGCTAAAGTTCCTAAGATTAGTTATGTCCCAACCTTTATGTTCTTTAGGCCTACACAATACTGTCCATTTTATTAGATGATAACCTTCATTAGTTATGTCCTAACACATATTAATTATATTGATTAACATGTCAATTAAAGCTATAACGTAAGATCCAGTAAACACTATGAACAATTAATGCATGCAACAGTAACAAAACAGAGAAACAAAGTTAGAACTTATCTGATCGAGTTGTCCTAAAGGACTCACTTTAGATAAAACAATGACTCACAACCAGTACATAGGGTTTTCATACTTTTCCTCTCAAGATAAAACGATTGTAGTAGGTAGAGAACATACTGGATTCTTGTCTACACGTTGATTACATCTCAATTGCCTATTGATTCAAGTAGCATAGTAATTAATGGAGAGGAATGCAGAGTTGTCACAAATTCCTTGTTAAGGAACATAAAGTCATCACCGTTAGAATCAACAGAGAAAAGATGGGGAAAAAGAATTTGGAAGAGGAAGTATTCTTTAAGTGTCCCTTCTCTCCCCCTAATATAAGCAACCTATTAGAACCAACGTGATTTCCATGTAGTTTGAAAACATCCATTGAAGAACGTGGTTTAACGACTAACAATGGTTAAATCATAGTTAATTAAGATTAAACCTCAATCAATCATGTTTAGTTATTGTAATTTTGTACAAAAAGTATCTGAAGACTATTACCTTAAGTTCGAAAGTTTAGGCCCGTGTTAGGTTCAACATGCACGTATGTGTGTGATCATCTATGACGTGTCAAAACTCTTGTGAACAATTGTTTTAAAACTCCTAAAATATAGATTCATTTAAGTTTTTACTATTCACCAATGTTTTGACTTAAATTCCACACTCAAGTACAAAACTTTCCTTCAAAATATTCCCTCTTTTAGATATATACCTTTGGACTTATAACTAGATATTTAATCCTCATCAATAAAGATACTTGTTGGACTTAACATGAGTATTATTTAATCAAATACCATGAGTGTAATTAAGTCCAATTTAATTCCGAAATTGATTAAATGTTTAACATTTTAAACCTGCTTCTTCTTTATATAGGGACTGGAATAGACAAAGCTGATTATTTGGGGACAATAGACGTTGATCCAAGCTCCCCGACCTACTCCCAAGTTATCCACCGGCTTCCTGCTACTCATTTGGGCGATGAGTTGCACCATACTGGTTGGAATGCTTGCAGCTCATGCCATGGAGATCCATCAGTGGCGAGGCGTTTCCTAATTTTGCCATCACTTCTGTAAGTCCTTTTGGTTTGCTGTTTTTTCTATGTGTTGCTTTCAGTGTGTGCTGATTGCTGATTGGGATGACCATCTTTTCTCAGGTTGATGATAATAGTACTTGATCATTGAAATTGTAGTGTAGAAAAAAACACTGTAGCATTTGCTTATGAGCAATTAAGTATTGAATTCTCTAAGAGGCTCTAAGGGAGCATGATAGTGACCCGTTATTGTTTTTGCAAATATCATATTTGTACAAGCTTTGAACAGAGATATCTAAGAATACTGCTCTTATGGAGTTTCTATCGATTGCCACTAGTTTCATCATTAACCTCAATGTGCATGACGTGGAAAAAAAAACAGATGAGTTCTCCCACTTGACTTGCTTGCCCCTTTTGAAGTGCTTTATTTGTTTCATAAATACTCTATTGACATCAATTTATCTTCAAATTTTTTAGTGGCTGAAATAGTTCTGTATGCTGTTTCATAATTAGTGGCTTGGGATTTGCTTGTTTCTTGCTTAGAGATTCTGACAGTTTATTTTTTCAGTAAAATTAGGAAACTATGTTGTGGTGACCTTGATTTCACAATTGTTCTTGATCCCAACTAAGCTGTTCAGAAGAGTCTGTCATATTCCGAAAGCCTCATTTTACCTGGCCTTTACGATTGATCCGTCAGACAGCAATCTCCATTAGATTTGGAAACTACGGATGGCATTACTATTGACTTTGATGTCCAAATCTTCTCCTTCTTTAATAAGGTTTCCTTGACCGGGCTCTTAATTGTAGAACCTTTACCCGTTCAACTGGTGCAGGACTGGACATCCATTGCTTTCACTAGAGCCAGAGTCATAGGGTCACTTTGTCTTGCCTTCTTTAAGTCCAGTGATAGATGGCCCCCTACGTTTTCGCGTGGATGTGGAGTGCAGAATTTGCCTTCCTCAGCGAGGGTATGTACAATCTATGCCTCTGGCAAGAGCATGATTTTTTTTAATAAAAAGTTCTGCATTCATTGGGATTCGAATTTGCAACTCTTCAATTGGAGTAACAGTCTCCTACTGAATGAGTTGTAGTTTGAGGACTTTATACTCCCATCTGTAACTTTTGAATTGGTCATTGATTCCACCTAATTTGCAGACGAAATTCTGTATTTAGCTTCATCAGTAGTTAGAAATCTTTTGATGAATGATCAGTCTGATGCTCAGTCTCCTTTTAATTCAAAACAGGAACTTAAAGCAGAACATCTTTTAGAAATCTTTAAAATGTTTTCTGAAGCTTTCATCAAGTTTTCAAGTTTTTCATTAAACTATTTTGGGATCTTCTAAGAACAATATAGATGTTTATGGCAGTAAATTGGCTTACACTGCTCATTCATTATATATATATTTTCAGATCAAGCCGGATCTATGTAGTCGATACTGCTACAAATCCTAGAGCTCCATCATTACATAAAGTGGTTGAGCCTGAAGATATCTTGGCCAAAACTGGTCTAGCATTTCCACATACCTCTCACTGCCTAGCATCTGGTGATATTATGATATCATGCCTTGGAGACAAGGAGGGGAATGCTAAAGGACTTGGGTTCCTTTTACTTGATTCAGATTTCAAAGTGAAAGGAAGGTAATACATGCAGTCATTTTTTTCTGGAAAAAATATCTTGTGTTGAAAGTTGAAACAGAATTCTGTTAAGATTGACATAAAAGACTTCTTGAATAACTAGTTCTCGCCACAAAACTTTAGCCACTAATGTGTGTAGCTGCTAGTTAAGGATTTCAAGAGTATTGTTGAGTCATATTCTGCGTAAATGTTGTTACCTCGTCTTTAAATTGTTCTTTTCCCAATGGCTAGAACATTTATGTACCAATACGAAGGCCTCTTTGGATTTGAGTCTGATTCCAAGTTCTAGTTAAGCAACTTATCCTTTTTTAAGGTGAAAAGGTTGACAGATAACATGATTTTCAAGATGGTAATTACTTTGATGTTTTTGTACGTGTGTCTAGTATAAAAGGAAAGGGAAGTCAAGCTCAGAGTTCAATATTGTAGTCTATTTGTGGCCTTCTGTTTGATTGGATTACCATTGCTTATATTTGTGTGATGCAACTATGCAAGATTCACATTTTCACAATGCAACGTAAACATGTAGTGGATATTTTCACATATTTTTCAAGTTCATTGTCGTGGATTTTTATCGTCACATGTTTAGACTTCCTTTTATTAACTATGGTCATCTACTTCGATTGTTTTAAAAGATGGGAAAAACCTGGTCATGGTCCTCTATTTGGGTATGATTTCTGGTACCAACCTCGGCATAAGACCATGATTAGTACATCATGGGGTGCTCCAGTGGCTTTCAGAAATGGTTTCGATCTTCAACATGTTTTCAACGGTTTGTATGGAAGGCATTTAAATGTGTATAGCTGGCCTGATGGTGAAATAGAACAGACATTGGATCTTGGTGACACAGGGCTGCTACCCTTGGAGGTTAGTATCTAAAACATTGTCGAAGAGTTCAAGGTTTCAATTTCTGTATGTCATCATGCAATTCAATGTGATTTTCACTGTTATGCAGATCCGGTTTCTCCATGATCCTTCAAAGAATGTTGGCTTTGTAGGATGTGCTTTGTCCAGTAACATGGTTAGATTTTCAAAGTCTGCCAATGGATCATGGACCCATGAGGTGCATTAATAGTTTGTTGCTGTCCTCCTCTTCTTGTCTTATCATTTGAGTCCAGATTGATATAACGAGACACCTTTATGCCTGCAGGTAGTAATTTCAGTGCAATCACTAAAGGTCAAGAACTGGATTCTTCCAGAAATGCCCGGCCTGATAACTGACTTCCTGATTTCTCTTGATGATCGCTTCCTCTATTTCGTTAACTGGCTACATGGTGATATCAGGCAATACAACATTGAGGACACCAAGAAGCCTGTCTTGACGGGCCAAGTATGGGTTGGTGGCCTCATTCAGAAAGGAAGCAATATAGTCACTGTATCCGAAGATGGGAGAGAATCACAATTTGATGTGTCCCATGTCAAGGTACCTAGAACAACCTTTTTATTCTTAGTTATAAACTTTAATCAAAATAACCATAAGAAACATGTTAATTATAATCTTGCAACAACAACAACATAATCCCATTAGATGGGGATAGCATTTTGACTTGGTTTTCTCCATCTTGATTTGCATGAAGGTGAAATATTAACTGAACATGATCTTGAAAATATCGGTTCCTGTTTCTGCAGGGTAATCGGCTCCGGGGAGGTCCACAGATGATCCAGCTAAGCTTAGATGGGAAGAGGTTATATGTTACCAACTCCCTCTTCAGTGCTTGGGATCGCCAATTCTACCCAGAGCTCTTGGAGAAAGGTGCCCATATGTTGCAGATTGACGTGAATACAGAAGTAGGTGGGCTGTCGATAAGTTCGTACTTCTTTGTTGACTTTGGTCTGGAACCCGATGGACCATCTCTTGCACATGAGATGAGGTATCCAGGAGGAGACTGCACTTCTGATATATGGATATAAAGGTAAAAGTTTTCAGATTAGTTTAATTCTGTTACTGGTATGCAGCAAGTTCAACCCCAACACCTTTGTGTGGATGGGGCAATAATCGTGTTACTCCAAGTCACTTACTTGATAAATATCAGTCTCATATTTTACATGTCAGATTATATCTAGACGAAATTTTATATTTATACTAGTACCTGATGATAAATATCAGTCTCATATTTTCCATGTCTAATTATATCAAGACGAAATTTTACGCAAATATTCACAGTGACCCTTAAAATGTTCACAACTAGAGCAGTTTGTATACTGAAGAATGACTTCATGTAAGATGAGATCGTAATGACGGAGGAGTGCTTTGGGACAAGATGTTAATTTATTTCTATTATCCGTGACTTATATAGTAGGGCCAAACTTTGGAAAACAGCCTGCCTGTTATTTTACATATGATGCTAAAGTTATCGTCACTGAACTTGAAAATGCTTCCATTGTTGAGGTAATGACTTACAATGATCATAGACGATTAATTCTCGAAAGTTGGTTATATTTATACTGCTCAGATGAAAAATATATAGAGTGATGCCAATGAATGTCCATATTGAAAGCTACAATTTAAACTATGTTACTGTTTCTAGTGAGAGTACAGAGTATCCTGGCTTTTGGTAACACAAGGATAAATATGCTTACCCTATCAGGCATCTGAAGTAATTGGTAGGATGCAAAATTAAGTAAAATGTTCCTGAATGAGATCCTCAAAAATGTTCCTGAATGAGTACCTCAGGCAACAATTCCACTCTTCTTCCAGCAGCCATTTCAAATGCACCGATGCACATATTTCTGTTACAGATGTAATTGCATATGCTTAGAGGAACGAAAAAAAATTTGGCATGTTATATTTGAAATTTTCATAGATCTATGTACCTTGGTACTTGAATTCAAAACTTAAAAAAACATGTGGCTCATCAACAATGACAATGAAATTTTCAAAATCCTACTTGATTGTCTTGTCAAAGTTGATAAAAAAGAGGTTCTTCTTACCAGTTGATAAAGCTTGTGTGCATCATGAATCGATTCAACTTGAAGGACTAGATTCAACAGTTTAAAACCCATAGAGTAAGATTCAAATTGCTATAACTGATTTCTGTAAGTGGATTAAATTATGAGTACCCACAAGTCCACAGCCTTCATATATAATGGATACTTTCTCATATTCTGATTTCCGACAAGGAAAACCATCTGATGCAAGCATGTAATGGAGGATATGATTATTGTTTAAGCTTGGTCTGTAATACTCTTGCACAAAAGTAAATAAGTAGTGGTGCGGTTTTTTGTTAAATTGATATTTTCTAGGAAAAAGTGGGAAAAAAAAATCTCCTTTCTAACTTCTCACTTCCATGCCACCATGACCACTCCCTCGACCCTTCATTTCCGTTCTCCTTCATCTTTCTCTTTTTCTCCCTAAATAAATCCTAACTCTCTCTTCCTTCTCTTTCCATTACCATATAGATTGACAGAGTTGTCGTTGGACATTTTTCTCTCATTGATGAGCACAAGAAGAATGTATAGATATACCTAATTGAAGAGATTTAAGATAGATATACACATAATCTTGGATTTTTGTGGAGACTTAGGACTATATTTGTAGAGCTTAACAAAGAGATTGTTTCTTGAAGATAAGTGGCCTTTCTCTTACTGTCTAAATCATAATATTCTTCTTCTCAATTTTATCTTATGGAATGCTAGTATAATAGAAATTTATATATATATGTATATAAGTGTTATTTATTGTTGAATGATATCGTTATTCCTCTTGTGCATAACATAGTCATTCAAAAACAAGGAAAGTGATGGAATGAAAATAGATCATTTTATAAGGTCGATTTTGGTTAAAAAGTTCTCATATGCCTAATATATTACCAATTCCTATGTAGAGTTGTGTAAAGAAGTGCCATGTGTTATTTCAACGATGTATCTGTTTTTTTTTTTCTCTTTGAAATATTTGATGAGAATAAGGTCAGAATTTTTTTAGAATTTTATACTACTTCATCTTATAAATATATGGTGACATCAATTTAGAAGTACTTTATAGGTGACATACAATATTGTGAAACAAACTTACATATTTATATTCTTCCTTTGTATCATGAAATATTCATATGAATTTACTAATGTGATAGAGGAGATTCAAGTTAAGTACAAAACTCAAAGAAAACTTTTATAGATACGAAGATTATGATTAAAATGTTGATTATGAATTAAATGCAAGAACCTTAGAAATAGGTACTTATGCCTTGGTTTTCTTACAAATGCTAAGTTGAACATGGAGAGTTTGCTTCATGCAAGCTATAAAAGAAAAGAGTTTTTTTAGGGAAAATCCTTGAAATATTTATACATATATTTCAATGCATGTTAGCTGCAAATAGCTTTTTGTCTTTTCTACTTATTATTTATGATCATTGTTTGCTATCATAAATGAGTTGCATGTATAGAAACAAAGGTACTTCCTTACATGAATGGAAATTGGAGAGTAAGGCAATTGAAGGAAGAATCGTGATTGATTTTTTTGATGTATGTGGTCCCATAGAATTTGGAACATATATGATTAAACTAAAACATAGAATATTTATTTTCTATAATGTCCTTATGTGACAGCCTATGATTATTCAAATGTCGCATAAGTGGTGTTTTGTGGTTAAACAGGTAGTTATATCAATTTCTACTAGAGAATTTTTTAATTTCCCATACCATGAAATATGTTGTACATATCCTAAAATTAGTCTAAAAACTACATACCCAAGGAACAAATCTCTCATAGATATTTCCTAAAAACTACCATTTTCAAACACTTTAAACTTAACTAGAGACAAAAGAGGAGGTTGTAACGGAAGAGCCTACGGCATCCTCAATGGTAAGAAAAGTTTTGGTGTGTGTCAGAAATTTTTAATCTTGATTATTAATTGAAGCATATGGATAGTAGGATTTGTAATTACAAACAAACCATTGTAGGCAATCACAACTTTATGATATAACACCATGGGTATCTTAGACTTACTCATTTTAAAAGGTTAATAGATAATAAATGTAAAACAATCATACATAATTCTAGTATACAATTGTACAAGAAATACAATAACAAATACAAGTGTTTCCCTAAACATTAAATTTACTCATAGAAACTAAATCATTGTTCTTCTGTTACAGTCAAGATAGATACTTGTCTAAAAACATATAATACATACACATAAAAGAAATAGGTGATATGGTGAGAACTTGGTTAGTCTTGATGGTAGGCTTGTTGAAATTATTGGGGCTATGGCCAGGTGTTTTGTTAAACTCTTCAGTGAACAAATGTTCTCCTTTATGGTAAAACATTAAGGCCTGTTTTGAAATCATCAATTGCTTTACGTCCTTCCAGGTAAATAGTGGTGATAATGTTATGTTCTGGGAAAACAAATGGTGGAATGGAGAAAAACTGAAGTTTAAATTCCTTGATTTAGACATTGCAGCAAAGTATAAGAAAGCTTCAGTTAAGCAAACTGTGGACTTATTTAGGTCTGATTTTGGTATTCTATTTAATCTATCCAAGGTCTTACAGAGTAATCAAACAAATATCCAATTGCAGGCAGATATGTTGGTAGATTTATTGTATGAAATTATTTTGATGCTTGGTGGGGATAACTTGGTGTGGAATCCAACCAAAGACAGCATGTATTCAGTTAACTCTTGTTACAAAGTCTTAAATGATGGAGGTATTAGATTTCCTTTACATGGAAAAGCTGGATACCTTTAAATATTAAACTTTTTCATGGATGATATTATTTAACAAAATTTTAACAAAGAACTTATCCAAAAGAGGATGGAGGGGTTCCGATATTTGTATTCTTTGTAAAATGCATGGAGAAACCAATACCCATCTATTCATCCACTGCTCTTTTATAATGCCAATTTGGAATTTCTTCATATCCACTTTTATGTACCCTGGTTACTTTCAAATTGTTGATCTATTTAACTTTCCACCTGCACTTAAATTTTATCTTACCAAACTAGGATGGTATGTCTTGATTCAAGTTATATTCTAATTGATATGGTTGGAACGTAATAACAGAATCTCTAGAGGTTGTAGTAAGTTATGTATCTCAATTATAAATGTCATTATATCTTTAATGCAACAATGGATAGAAAATTTTGCTACAGGTTTTGAAAAAGAGGAAATCTTGCATTCTGTCTCTGCTATGCATCAAACATGGACTATGGAGCAGCAACAAACAAACTCTGCTTCTTCCATGGGATTCACTGATCTTCTCTTGCCTCCATTAGCTGATCCAATCCCCAACATGCCCAGCTCTGCAGGGGATGCAGTAATCGAGTGATTATTGTCTTATTTACTAGTATATTACGCATCATTTTTTTTAATTTTGTGGTGGATAACTGTAGGATACTAATGTTTCTCTAGAGGGGGGGGTGAATAGAGATTTTCCGGTTTTAATTTACTCTTTGGAAATTATTATGTAATCTTGAAACTATTAAAGATTTAGCACAAAAACATTCAATCACAAAGACACAAAGATTTATAGTGGTTCAGCCAACCTTGGCTTAATCCACTCCTCAAGTTCTCCACTTGAGACTTAACCTTATATTCAATAACTTAGAATATTACAAGTTACAAATAATACCTTGTTTGTACACTTGTATCTCGAATTTCTTTCTCCTCCTTGGAGAACCTCTAATTGCTTTGAGAGAGAGAGCTTTGGAGCACTTGGATCTTTGCTCTTGCTTGCCTTGAAAGGATGTTGGAGCACTTGGAGCTTAAAGCAAAGCTTGGATCGAAATATTACAACTCACTTTGATCACTCAATAGAATATAACAATATGAAGGAATGGTTGAGTTTAGAACTACATATGGACCTC
>JAMKQA010021244.1:0-26286 GCA_024699735.1 Posidonia australis | reverse complement strand
TTACTTGATTAGGGTTTTATTTGTTTGATTAATTAGCTTTCCAGTAGATTTAATTTAATTTGTTTAGTTTTAAGTCTAATTGGGTCAGAGTGGGCCAATGTGGGTCTAATTGGGCTTAATGTGCTTGCGCGGGCCTAATGGGCTTCTGTGGGCTTGTGCGGGCCTAAATGGGCTAGGATTTTGGTGGTCGCGACCAGTGCATCAACCGGAGGAGCCTGCTGCCAAGTGGGTCTAATTGGGCTTAATGGGCTTGCACCAGGATTTTAATGGGCTTGCGTGGGCCAAACTGGGCCTACTCCGCGGGCCTGCCCGGCACGGCCCACGACGGGCCTGGCTCGGCCCGGCCCAAGTCATATTTTTCCAGGCCCGGGTCGGTCCGGGCCGATTTCCATGTCTAGTCCTGCTGTTGCTTCTTCGGGATCGGGATCGAGATCGGGATCGGTGGTGCTGCCGCTGCCGCTGCCGCCGCTCCCGAGAGAAGCTACTTGCATTGTTCACCTTCTGAACTTGTTGTATTGGTGCTACAGATATTGCTACACTTACAGGTAAGATTCTTATAGTGTCCATGGTCATTTTATTACTGCTCAAAAAAAAAAAAAAGGCAGTACAGTAAATAAATAGCTTACCTAATTTTGTGTCTGACGAGAATTATAGGAACACCTGTGCATGGTCTCTACGTTCAAGAATCACTGAACTAAGCTGGAATTCATAAGAAAGAAAAGGAATAGTCTTGAACTCATTTAATGAGGATGAGCTCTCAGAGATTTCTCATACATTTTCCTATTCTAATTCTCAAAAAAGGGGAAAAAACTATTATCATCGTGTACATGGAAAAAGATCAAAATTTAGACCAAGATGGATTTCCTTATGGTAAATAATTTCTGGTAGATATTTTTTTGGTAATGGTAAGTAGTATTAGATATTTATCTCAAGGAAAAATCCAAGGAAATCAAGAGTCCAGAGTTCACACAAAAATCACGGAAAGAGAATAAGACAATGTTCTTGCCAATAGTTACAGACCAACACCAGCAAAGCTGAGAATCAAGTTCAATTAACAGAATAAGACTAATAATACTATTGCCCCATGTCATCAGTAGGAGCAGATTGATGTAGGTTGGTGTCAGTAGCAGGGTGAGAAGCATCTGGAGAAGCAGATCGGATCGCAGTCGAAGCAACTTTCATAGAGGATAATGAATTCCTCAGATCCTCCTTCTCAAACCCTGGTGAAAGAGAATCTAACCATAGACTCATTAGTCCAATGATATCCAAAATAATAAGATAAGTAGGTTTAAAAGAACCACGAAAAATTCTGTTGTTTCTTTCTTTCCAGGTTACCCAGAGAATAACTTGGATCAAGACATACCAGTTGCAATTATTTAAATTAAACTTAAGCACAGGTTTATGTAGAAATAAGTAGCTCATATTATAAAAGCCAGGATATAAATCTGAATACGCGAATAACTGTCATATCTGAGAAACATATTCACAGAATATAAATAAATGATTATTAGATTCAACATTTAGATTGCAAAAAATACAGTTAAGAGAACCAACCCAACCTCTTTTGGCTAGGTTCTCTTTAGTAAGATTTTTATTATGAAGTACAAGAATTTCTGGTAAATGTCATAGAAATTGTACGAACACTTCAATTAATGACCAACTATTCATTTAACCACTGTTTCTTCATCATACAAAGAACGTCATTGTTGTACCGTTTTCATCAATTTTAATGTTTTGTATTATATCAATGTTGGATAAACTACTTGCATGCAACTTAAGATTTTCTCTGATTTCAGCTTAAGACATGTCATAGAAATTCTTTAAAGACTTTCTCAGAATAATATGTCAATCAAAATCAAATGGATCTTGTACATAACAGTACTGCTCAGCTTGAGAAAATGAGTACAAAAGAATCATTTTTATGTCGATTTTATTTAATATTGACATAATTAAATTCCAATTTGTCTTTTTTAAATCTATTTGTTGTATGTTCATTAGACTAGTTACATTTGAACAAGACAACATTGAAAGTTGGTCTATTACACAATTTCAAAACATCTTCGAGAATACCATAGTAAGTGACCATAAAACACAAATTTCCATCTCTAAAACTAGCATAATTTAAAGTTTGTGTATTCAACATAACATTATTATTTTGAGTTTTATGCCTAAATGCACGCTCTCTGGTATGAAATTTACATTCATTTATAGAATATCCATCATATGAATTCACTTCACTACAAAGGTCACGTACAAGCCAATTACGATTTTCTGCGATATCTTTTTTTCTTTGTAGCATAACTGCCTTACCTACAACAAATATAATTAACTATTAGATTTCGTTATCTTTGTTTAAATATGACTATATGTTTATTGCTATTACATGTTCTTTAAATCAAAATATAAATTCAGTATGATATTTACTTTTAAGCGGTCAAGGAAATATCCTTGGTTCTTTCTCTTGAATCTTGGCTATGTGCAATTGTTTATATTGCTCTACTATGTCTAAGTTAAAAAGGACATATCAATATATTTTTTCTAATATTGCACTATTTTCACGATGTGTCTTTGCCCCACCAATGTGAACATCATCATTATTGCATTCCCCTATAGTTAACCTCATCTCTACTTCAATCAAGTAACATGCGTGAAATGTCAGACTTGTAAGTCAAATACTCTTTTGCAATTGATCTTCTTGATCGACATCTATTGCGAACATATTGTTTAAGAATAAAAAGATACCTAAGAATTCAACATTCAATATTTTAAGAGGATTATATATGAAATATAAACAAATTTTAAAAGTAAAAATATTTTAATATAGTAAACTTTTCTATTGGATACATCCAACAATATTGAAATGGATCAACAAGTCTTTCCTCTGTTGCTAGATGAATTGGTAAGTGTATTATAATAGTAAAAAATAATGGTAGGAAAATACATTTCAATTTACATAATATGAGTGCAATGTGGATTCTAACTTTTCAAATTCAAAGACATTTATCACTTTGGAGCAGTTAAAAGAACCCACATAATTACACTAAAACTGCGCAAACATTCGAATCAACTAATTTTCTCATTGCAACTAATAAAAGTTGTTGCATATGAATATGATAATCATGACGGTTGAATCCATATATTTTCTTTTCTTTTATTTGAATATAACGTGAAATTTTTGATGAATATCTATCTAGAACCTTTAAATCATGTAAGACATGACATAACATTTCTTTCTCTTTATTCGACAATATTTAATATGCACGTGGCATATGCATTCGGCCTCCATCAAGTTTCTTTGGATGAAGATCCAATTAGATGTCCATTTCCACCAAATTAAGATGAACTTATATGTTATCTTAGGATTTCTTGTCACTATTTAAGAAAGTACACAAGATGCTCTCACATATATTTTTCTTTATGTGCACAACGTTAAGATTATGTTTAATATTGATTTTTTTCCAAACACAAGGTAAACCACTTTCTTCTTCAATTTCACCACGCTTTCTCTTACAACTACTTCCATCAACAGTAATTATTGATTTTTCAAAAGTTATATTTTCATATCCCTCAAATTGGTCAATTATATTATGATTGGATAATATTTTTAGCTTTATTCTTCATTTCCATGTATTATCAAAAAATTTCTTGTCACAATGATAATGATAATTTGGCTCTAAAGATTGATGATGAAACATATGGCTTTCTTTCTTCGAATGTTTTAAATGACGACATAATGTATTTTTATTGCAATAAAGACATGCTAACTTTCCTTTGGTACACCAACCAAACAAAATTGCATATACAGGAAAGTCATTTATTGTTCATAAAACTACAACATGCATCTTAAAATTAGATTTTATAGATGCATCATAAATTTTAACACTATCTTGCCACGATATTATTAGCTCATTAATCAATAATTCTAAGTAAACATTAATGTTGTTGTTCGATACCATTGGATTAGGAGTCAACAAAGTTATTATAAAATGTAGTTATTTTATGCACAACCATGGAGGAAGATTACATGACATAAGAATAACAAGTCATGTACCGTGAGAAAAACTTATCTGTAACTTCACTCATAGGTTCATCAATAGGTACATCATCATCTCATGTATGTCATTATTAACTCTTTCAATAGAAGTATTAGTTCTTGATGACGAAATAGAAGACATCTCACCATACTTTGTCTAAATATGATATCCCAGCATAATTTCATTTATGATCAAATGCTCATACACAAGTTCTCTAGTGAAGATGTTTCATTTATGTTGTAGACAAAAAAATGATTTATTGGCATTTCTTGAATATTATAAATTATCACTCTAAAACTTATAAATAATTCATAGTAAAATACAATAGAGAAAGGAGGAGATAAAATCAAAAGATGGAGTGCAAAGAGATCAAAAGATGCCAAGATGAAATAAGTGGAAAATGAGTGGAGGAAGATTGTTTGAAGAGAATAAGAGATGGAGTTGTAAAGAGAATAGATTAAGGTTTTATAAATAAATAATTATATATATAATATGTATTTATAAATATAAATAATTAATTATATATATACCTTTAAGTTTTGGATCCGATCGGGTTAGGTTGAATTGGGTAACCCATCCTTGGAACTTATATCCAATCTAGAAAGTTAGGATTTAAGATTCTTGAACTCAAACCCAATAGATGATACAAAACATTCATCCCAACTCAACTTACACAGGCTGAGTTGGTTTGGTTTTTAGGTCAACCCTGACTCATGTACATCGTTAGACCAAAATCCAAAACCAAGCAAATCCAAAACTTAGCAAAGAAGAAGGAAAAGAAAAACAATATAGAAAGGAGAAATCACTTCAATGTCGAAGAAGAGGGAAATCTTCAAACGAGAAACATTAGAAGATTGAAGGTTGTCGTCGTCGAGGAAGGCAGCATTGTTATCTAGGAGGTGGACTAGTGGACTGCCAGCATTGCGATGGTGGGGCAAATCTCGTCGTCGTTGAGGAGGACTAGAGGAGGAGGATGAAGGAGAATTGCAGGTAGAAGGAAAGGAGAAAGGATCGATGCCCATAGGTGAAAGGGAAAGAAAGACAGGAGAAGGAAAAATCCTACATAATTTTTTCTAGATGCTCGAGTGAGTAGATTTCCTTACATGGAAATACTGCCGTCGAGAGAATGGATTGGTTAATTTTCCTACAGAATTTAATCCATCGGGAAATTTTTTTGGTAAATTCTAATATTACATATATAATTGAAAGAGTTGCATTTGTTTTGTTGGAAAAATTCTGTCGATAAATTCCAATATTGCACATATAATTAATTATCCCATTTATTTTTGACCCTTTGATTAATTAGTATTCTAAAGCTGATAAGTAGTTGGAATACTATTAATTTTTCCCCTACCTTTTTTGGAAAAGTATAATTTGACACCCTTCATTACCTCCTGCGTTTCCTCTGACACCAACAAACCGCAAAACCTCCGTCTAATTAAAAGCTTGTAGGTATACATTTTAATGGATACAGAAAATGAAAATTGAGAATGCTGGAGAACATCAAGAAATCACTGGGTCCATTGATTGCCAAGTTGATTGTGATTACAGCTGCATTATTCATACGATTTAATGAAAAAATACAAAGGTCTACTTAACTTAAGGCGGTGCCGATTCAATCTGTAGTTACTTGGTGTATTGATGAAGTTTCTTTGTGGTTATATGAGAGATTGAGAGTTGAATTTCCACAAACATCATATATATTACATCATTCGATGTTAATTTACTATCGCAAGTGTTTAAGTAAAAACATATCTCCATGAATATTAAATACCATACCCCTCAAACTTCTCCTCTATAGTCCACTGTGAAAACAAAATCCCAGAAAGGAGATGGTTGGAGCTCAAGGCCCTGAAACTCGTCACCTTCACCTCCGCCGCCTTCACATCCAGAAGAGCACTTCCACTACAGTAACCAATGGCGCCGTCGACGCCAACGGAAAACCAGCAGAGAAGAGAACAACAGGAGGATGGAAAGCATCCGTGTTCATCATCTGTACGCCATTCTACTCTCCACCATCAACTTCCATTCCATGGCTCTCGCTCTTGTTGTGAGAAACGTGTGTGTGTTTTGCTGCAGTGAATGAAGTGGCGGAGAGGTTGGCATTCTACGCCATAGCTGTGAACATGGTGTCCTACTTGATCTTGTATATGCACCAGCCACTTCCTGACGCCGTCACTCATGTTACCGACTGGATCGGCGCCGCCTTCGTCCTCACCTTTCTCGGCGCCTTCCTCGCCGACGCCTACTTGGGCCGGTTCCGAACCATCGTCGTCTTCTCCTGCATTTACTCGGTGGTCAGTCGGCTCTCTTAAGACTTCAGCATCGGATTTCCAAAGTGGTAATAGGGAGACTAATGCGATTTTGCCTTCATGATATAGGGTATGGTCCTATTGACGCTGTCGGCTTCCGTGGCCAGCTTACACCCTCCGCCGTGTGCCGGCAGAGTGTGCGAGCCGGCGACGTCGAAGCAGAACGCCTTCCTCTACTGTGCTCTGGCGCTGATTGCGCTTGGGACTGGTGGCATCAAACCCTGTGTCTCTTCTTTTGGTGCGGACCAGTACGACGAGGCCGACGAGAAGGAGGCGGAGAGGAAGTATGCCTTCTTCAACTGGTTCTTCTTCGCCATCAACATGGGTTCTCTGCTCGGTATAACCCTCATGGTTTACATCCAGGTAAGTACTTACTCACGTTTAACTGCACGCACTCGAGCGATTGTTTTCATCGATTTTGAATTGCATGTCCAAACTTCGACACAGGTGAAGAAGGGGTGGGCATGGGGTTTTGGTGTGCCAACGGCAACCATAGTGTTGTCCATCCTTGTGCTTGTCATCGGTGTCCGGTCCTATCGGTACCAGACTCCGACGGGTAGCGCCTTCACACGGTTCGCTCAGGTGCTGATGGCATCTTGCAGGAATCATTTCAGAGGAATCCGAGGAAATGATACTAGTGTTCTGTATGAAGTGAACACTCAGCACCCGGACATTGCCGGTGCGCGAAGGCTTGAACACACCAAGCAGTACAGGTCAGTTTACGTCTGTGTTTGTTTTCTCTAGGGGGGGCAAAAAAAGAAAAGAAAGGTAATTAAGGCTTGACCCCAGTCTGCATTTGCTCAGTTTTCTTGACAAGGCGGCGATTGTATCAACGGATCACGGTGGTGGTGGAGCAGGCAGGAGCAGGTGGCGGCTCTGCACTGTGACCCAGGTGGAGGAGTTCAAGTCCTTTGTTAGAGTTCTACCGGTGTGGGCATCGACAATCGCCTTGTCCATCTCTCTTGCACAACTCTCCACCTTCTTCATCAGCCAAGCTCTGGTCATGGACCGGAGTCTCGGCCACCATCTCACCATTCCACAGGTACGGTAGTCCATACTCCATTGTACAACAAAGTCGCTTTACCAACCGATGTTTGCAGCTAATCAGCTATGGTGCCATCGTCATGAACATAATCTTTTTGTAAAACTATGATTGCTAGTCTTAATTATGTAAGCTGTTTTTAATAATGTGATGATACTTGGTTTTGAGCCTTTATCATAGCTTAGTTCAAAGTTTAAAACCAGTAGTTTTCTTTTTTTAAATAAATATTGCACCGAGCTTTGGGCTTTAATATTCCTGCAGGGCTCCATCCCGGTCTTCGCCGCCATCAACGCCATCATCCTCGTGCCCATCTACGAAGGCGTCGTAGTCCCCATCCTTCGGCGACACACCGGTCACCGCCGCGGAATCACGTCCCTCCAGCGCATGGGCGTGGGCCTCTTCATCTCTATCTTCGCCCTCATCTCCGCAGCCGTTGTCGAGAAGCAGCGCCGGGACAGTGACGACCCAAGAAGCACAAGCGTCTTCTGGCTGCTGCCTCAGTTCTTCCTCATGGGCAGCGCCGAGGTGTTCACGTACGTGGGCCAGCTGGAATTCTTCTACGACGAGGCGACCGACGGCACCAGGAGCCTCAGCAGCGCCATGTTCCTCAGTGAGCTGGGGATCGGAAGCTGGTTGAGCACTGCACTGGTGAAGGCTGTGGTGGGCGCAACTGGTGGGAAAGAGAAGGGTTGGCTGAGGAGTGATCTGAACCAAAGCAGATTGGATTACTTCTACTGGATACTTGTTGGAATCAGTGCAGTTAATTTCTTGGTGTACCTTGTGGTTGCTAGGTCTTACAGTGGGAGGTACGGTGCAAGAAAGGGTGTGAGGGATGAAGCTTCCTTGGGCGAGCTAGACATGTAGACTTTGTCATTCTCACCTGGATTTGGTTAAGCTTTACAAAGGAATTATATGTGGAATAATTCTGTGATTTACTTTAATACAATCTTGGAATTTAGATGGGTTGGGCGAAGATTTCATACACTTTTCCTCTTCAATTATATCTTATTCTCATTTTAGTACGTTAAACTTAAAAAAGAATCATTTTGATATCCTCAAATATTATCGGAACTCATATTGATTCTTCTATTGGTATTAAAATATTTTACATTTTTCTATGGACTAAAATATTCCTCTATATATGTGCTTTCAATCCTCTTCGTCGTCTTCTTTTGTCATCTTGTCTCCTTCCGCGTCTCCATCACTTTGTCTTCCTCCTTAGAGATACCTTCGTCCTCATTCTTTTCATCAAGTGGAAGCATCAACACCCCTTCGACGTCGTTTCCACCTCCTCCTTTGAGTCGTCATTGATGTCGACAATAACATTTGCAAATCAAACTTGATCGTGTTACTCATCTTTAGATCTGTACTGCTATTGAGGTGTCATATGAGAACAAGGTTGTCCAC
This sequence comes from Posidonia australis, assembly GCA_024699735.1. Classification (NCBI taxonomy): domain Eukaryota; kingdom Viridiplantae; phylum Streptophyta; class Magnoliopsida; order Alismatales; family Posidoniaceae; genus Posidonia; species Posidonia australis. Next base: position 17,491 of record JAMKQA010021244.1, on the reverse strand, counting down.
CTTGTCGAGGCTAGGCTTGAGAAGTCGTGGTTCCAGAGGATCAATTTAGAGCACGTGATAGAGAAACATAACGATGGAGCAAAGAATTTACGAAGAACAACCACGAACATCTTAGAGAAGAAGAACAAGATCGTCGCCACTATCAACCTTGTTGCTATCATTGAATACTTCAGCATCACCAATATTATGGAGAAGACTGTCATCTTAGCAATCCCACCTTCTTCAAGGTAGAGAGATCAGGCCACGAGGTCGGGATCTGATCGTATCGTCATCGTCGGAGGTGGGGATTGTGCTGGAGGTGAAAATAGAGGCTCGTAAGGTTAGGTTCGAGTTGTCGTTGTCATCATTAGAGTCGAGATCATGATTCTCGTTGCCATTAAGAAGTTGAACTCGTAGGTGAAAGTTTAGGAGAGAGAGAGAGAGAGTTCATTTGAGAAAGGTATAACGAAAATAGTATTTTTTTTAAAAATAGTATTAGCATTTAAATTTAAAATTAAGATAAAATGGAATTTAAGGGTGCTAAAGTGATCGTTTTTAAAGTTTATGATATTAAAGTAAGAATCAAGTGTAATCGAAAATATCAACATGACATTTACTTTTTTTTTAAAGTGTTGCATGAATGATTTTTGACTAGAGATGAGTGCGATTCTATTTGGTTCGATTTGAGGTAAAACTTCAAATCAAATCATAATGGTCGGTTTAAACCGAACCAAATCATTTTATCTAGTGGAATCGAATTGAACCATTCAAAATTGGTTTGCTTCAGTTCGGTTAATTTGTAGTTTAACTTTTTAATAAAATATATATAAATAATAAAATATTGATATATTTTATTTATTCCTTCTTACTCTATATCATGTTAGAAAGTAAAATATGATATAAATATTAAAACTCTAAATACAAATCCGGTCCATAAACAATAACACAGTATTTTAGATTGAATATAAAATTTCATTTGGAAAACAACTGACCTAACCATAATATTAAATTATTAGAGAAATTCGATCACAATATAAAATTCCAAAGTAGCAAATAGATATTAAATATAAACTAAACCTATCTTTGGATGTAGAATAAAAAAAGTAGGAATAATTAAAAAGTAATATTGGTATTCTGATAATATTGTTGTTTAGTTTGGAAGTAATTTTCTTTTAAAAATGAATAAGTGTGTATAAGAAAATATTCTGATTTGAATGAAAAGCAGAATAAGTATAAGAATAAGTGTTGAAATAAGTGAAAAATATTCAGATTAATAACAAACAACTTAATTATTAAGATATATATCTAATTTAAAATATGTATACATTATACTATATATGTATTAATTTTTAAGCAAAAAATAAACACATCGTATACATACATGTATCGGAATAACTTTATTCCATTCTTCCTGCGGAATAGTTATTCTTGAATAAATAAATCAGAATAGTAACTACTATTTCAAATTTATTCCAATTTTTACACAACTAAATGAAATAGTAACTCCTACTCCAAGTTCATTCCAAGACTTATTCTGAATCCAAATACGGACTAAGTAAGTTACATATATTGATATAATGGTACCATATACTGTAATATGTTAATATATTACATATATTAATCCTGTATTTAAATATTTAATGTACATATATAATTTATTGATTCGGTTCAATTCAGTTCGATTTAGTTAAATCGTCTCTTGAATCAAAAATTGAATCGTATGGATCAATTTGGAAATATTTCAAATTAAATTAAATTATTAAATTAAAAAAAAATCAAATTAAACTACTGAAGTAATGGCTTGGATGTCCACCACAATTTGGATGTCTTTGCGGTTGAGATCATTGAAGACCTGTTTGCGAGAAGTAATGCTACATTTATTTCCGTTGCGCCTCCGTCCGGGTTCTGGGGGACATTTATTTCCTGTTTGCGAGAAGTAATGCTACATTTATTTCCTGTTTGCGAGAAGTAATGCTACATTGAAGACCTGTTTGCGAGAAGTCGGCCCATATTACACGTCAAAGGTCAGTCGTATCCTGGCCAGATTCGTAATGAATGTGAGGGGTGGACATCCAAATCATTCAAATTGGTTAATCGAACGAACTAAATCATTTTTAACGGTTCGATTCAGTTTTTCAAATTCAATAGGTTTGATTTGATTTGGAAAGTCTTCAAATCGAACCATATGATTTGGTTTGTGGTTTCAAAGGCGGTTTAACCAAACTGAACCTAATATAAACTATATATGTTAATACGTATATTAAATATTTAAAAGAATATAATTATGTATCTTTTAGAACCATAGCTCGAATCATAGTCATTCTTATGTATCTTTTACTAGATTGTTTTTTTTAACTGATTGTTATTGAAAGTCAAATAAAAACGTTTTTGGTCATTCTTATGTATCTTTTACCAAGTTGTTTTATATTTAATTTTTACAGTCGATAAGCTTCACTACTGTAATTCTATCATAACATGATACATGAAAATTTCATATTACTAGGAATCGTGATTTCTATTTAAATTTCGCAGTATTAGATGTGGTTATTGTTATTTTATCTCATATCTAATTATATTTTTTCGTTTTTCACTATCACTACTTTATTTTATTGTTCTATATGTTTTATTAAATGATTAAACCACGAATCGAACCGAATCAAATCGATTTTGAATGGTTCGTTTTCCATAAATAAAATGGTTCGATTTGGTTTGAAATTATTCAAATCGAATTATATGATTTGGTTTGTGGTTTTGTCTTAAATTAAACTAAATTGAACCGTACCTACCCTTAATGAATACAATAACTCACGAAAACATGGACGGCCTCTCAATTTATTTCATGCATTGGAAGACTTAAGGTGCTCAAGAAAGTGAAAGTCGTAAGTTCAATCACCAGGTCTTGCGACTTGTGAAATGGATGACTCACCCTCTCTTACTTAAATGCATGAATTTAATGTACTTGTTTTAAGTAATAAAGAGAATCTTAATTCCAAGAAATATATTTAAAACAAATCCTAGACTTATGGATGTAAAGAATTGGACGTCTCATATTCTCAAACAATCGGTGAGGATCCAAATCCTTAGCTCAGGGTGGTTTAAATCCTAATCTAGTTGCATTAGCACCAGTTAGACAAAAAAACCCCTTGCAAAGAGGGAGTCCCTGTTCATTTTGAACTTCTTGGATGTTATCTCTAGCCACGCATTCACAAAAAACAAAATGTAAGCACAATGGACATGCCTTTGTACAAGGATTATTATTTTATCTTCCTTAAACATCATAATACCCTTTATACATTCCTTATAACTAAAATCACTTGGACATAGCTAATGAATTAATTGTGTTTCCTATATACACCATGGTTAGTTTAAACCCTTTATACATTCTTTTTTAGTCTCTACGTATTTTCCATTTCCATTCCAATTTCTATGTCTCTTCTTCTTATCTTATCGTTCATCTCTCTTCTCTTCCTCATCCTCCTCCATGTAATACTGAAGAATACCTTCACTCCTCTTTTCTTTTTCCTCCATCCACCGTCTAGAGGTGCTTCTACCTCTCTCTTCTTCTTTTCTCAACACCTATCATAGAAAAGCACTTTTACCTCCCTCCTTTTCTTCCTTTGTGTACCACTAGAAAACAACTCCACCACTATCATGACTACCTTGTTACTCTTCTTCTTCTTCCATTCATCGCCTAAAAGCACTTCCAATATCATCACTACAACCTCCACCACCATGACAACCATTCACTTCATATTTGACATTGTCATCACCTATAAATCCTTTTCTTTCCGCTATTTATACCTCCTCTCTTATGACTCATTTCACCCTCTTTTCACCTGTTTCTCTCCATACATGAATGGGATTTAGTTAAGGGTGAGTCAATTGTTTCTAACGTAATGAATACAGCTAACTATAATGAGTGGGGAGAAAACTTGTATTAAAAACTTGTTTTAATATTATTGATAGCTTTGCAAGATTTAAAATATACAATGGAGAAGATGTTATATTTTGAAAAAATAAATGGTGGGATGGGATGTCCTTTAAATTTAAGTTTCTTGAACTATATGATATTTCAAATCATAAAAAAACATCTATAACGAAAATTTTGGAGTTGTACAGGGATGAGCCTCAAGTTATATTTAATCTGGATCAAGGCTTTGATTCTTCAGTTACTTTTCATGCTCAACTTGTTTCATTTTCTGAACTTATGAATGGCATCCAATTAACTCCTAGGGTTGATAAAATCTTATGGTCTCTAGTTGTTGACGACAGATTTACTGTTAAATCTTACTATAAAGTTATCAATGATAGTGAAATTAGATTCTCATATTACAAACACATCTAAAAATCACAAGCACCAATTAAAGTCAAGTTATTTACTTGGTTGGTTATTTTCAATAAAATTCTCACTAGGGACAACCTTAGTAGGAGAGGTTGGGATGGTTCCAAGACTTATATATTGTGTAATTCCTTCGATGAAACAACATTCCACTTATTTTTACATTGTTCTTTTGCTTCTGCAATATGTAATTTTTTTCTTGAAAAATACTTTATATCCTTGTTATTTTCATATAGTTGATTTATATAACTTTCTTCCTGAATGTGTGTTTGATTTATCAACTATGTGCTGGTATTCTCTGATTCCTGCTTTGATTTAGTTTATTTGGAAGGAAAGAAATAATAGAATCTTTCGAGGAAAAGTATCTATTGTTGCATTGATTATTCTTGAAATTATTTCTCTTATGAACTCTTAGATAAATAATCTGGATTCAGGTTTTAAAAGGGCGAAACTCTTTGGATAGTTTCTCATATACAGAATGCTTGGGAGTTGGATCATAGCAATATTTCTACTCCATAAAATTTAACTCCTGCAATTGAGGCACAGGAACCTCATCGAGTTGCTAATGCCTCTACTGATTAATATCTCCTTAATCAATTTATCTGTTACTTAGTTATGCTTGTAGTGATATTTTGGACAATTTCATTTGACAACCTTCGTACTGATTCTGGAACTTTAATTTTCTGTATTATATAACATGAACTTCTCTTATTCTGGAACTTTAAGTTCCTGTATTATATAACATGAACTGCTCTTACTCTTGATAGTGGTTTTATAGCTAGAAATAGTAATATCTACTTATCATTACCAAAAGAAAGGAAAAAAACAACTAACTATGACATACATATATAAGACTGATGGAAAAAGGTGATATAATTGACAGTAGGTGCATAATCGTAAAGTTATTAGTATATTAGGTGTATGTAGTTAATTTTCATCATAAGAAGTATACAAATAGAAATTAGAAGATTTTATCATAAACGATGTTTCCAGAAAAGGCATACATGCAAAGTTTAAAAATAAAAAAAGCCCAGAAAGAAAACCTCGATTGGTATTTGCCCTATGAAACGAAACAAATCGGACATGTCGGAATTTTTCGATACGATTGGATAGGCTACAAGGAACAACGGGAGAAACAACCGCTCCTAAACCGTGGTCTTGGCATAGGCTCGGGATCAGCTGCGTAGCCTTTGAGTTCAAATTTTAGGCCCGGAACGTTGCTTCGGGGATCCGTTGGGTTCCCGAGCCTCCCCAAGATGCCCTCGCTCTTCTCCCCTTCCGCCAGATCAGGACCAAACACTGGAGTGAGAGCGGAAAAGAAAGAGAGGGAGAAGGGAAGAGAAGGTGGACTTCGACCTAGAAGGGGTGATCGTCCTCCTCTTGCCATTTCTCCTAAAAGAACCCTAATTTTACCCATCCCTCTCTTTGACTTCTCATTTCCTTTCTAGGGTTTCGTTTTCTTGTTGTAGCTTCCCCTTTTTCTTTGTTGATGGTGTTGTCTTGAATCGTAGAAGAGATCAAGAAGGGGGCGGGAAGCCCTAGGGATGTCGCTTGGAGGGAGCATGGTGCGGGGAAGGCAGCGACTTGGTGACATAACCAATGTGAAACAGGAGGATTTGGGCCGGAAATCCATGGCACAGCAGGAAAAACCTAATCTTGTCGTCATTGGTCCTCCCGCGAAACCAAAGGAATACTCCAAGCTGCTGATGGTAGAGATTTTCTTTCTCTCCGGTTTGAATTGTTTGCCAGAACGTCTTTGTTCTGTACGTGTTTTTTCTGACGTGTGTACTCTGGGGCGGGGCAATTTCAGGAGAACACTACGCTGTTGAGGCTTCTTGGGGAGAGGAAGTGAGTTTTCTTCCTTTCGTTTCTCTCTCTCTTTTTTTTTCTGATTGTAGAAGATATATATATATATCATAGTTGCTGTGCAGTTGCTTGAAGAACCATTGATTTGTGTGGTTTCGTTTGTTTGATATCTGTTGGAATTTCTCAGTCAAATCCTAGAATACAGCAATTTGGAGTTGCAGAAACTCCGGGTGGCTTTGCAGAAGTTGCAACAGCAGAACTGGCAGCTTGCTCAGGCCAATTCCCAGATGCTTGCGGTTTGTTTTCATCACAGTTCTGCCATTTTCGTCGTTTTTTCTCTTCCAAACTTATTAACCTTTAGTGTATCTAGTATCCCCAACCTTTTTTGGTTCGTATCATAAATTCGAAATTGATTTCTATTTATCTTCAAATGTACTTGGCAGGAGCTTAACATGGGAAAAGACAGAGTATGCTCGTTCAGACCTAGACTTGGCTGTGCTTGGAATAAGTAAGCAACCTTTGTATTCGATTTTACTGAAATGGGTATTTGTTTTTATTTTACAGCTCAAGGTACTCCAACATGAGCTTACATGCACACAAGCAGCGCTCAAAGAAAAGGATTCGAAACAAGAGGTTAGTGAAGCAACTAGCTTTTACAACAACATCGTGTTTCATAATTATCCAATTTGTGTGTACTTAACTGTGACAATCTTCTTCTTGACAGAAAACAGATGAAGTGGAAAACATTCCCGCTGACATAATTAGCAAAAATGTAATTTCAGCAAGCAATCTCTTTAATTCATGTTTAGAACTTAATTGCTGGCAATTCCATTACAATTTTTTTTTCTGCATGATAGGAGGAGCAAATGATGAAATCTGATGGGGTGACAAGGGTTGAATCCCACCTGGAGCCTTGTATTCCGAGTAGGAAACGTCCCTCTGGAAATCAATGTAATTTCCTTATAACTAGTGTTTAATATAGCCTTGGTGTAGCTTCTTCCAGTTAAAAAAAATCTCCTTTTTCTCTTGATTCATAAAGTACAGATTGCGGTTTCATATGCAAGATGTTGCTTCTTCTTATTGGATGTTTATATGTAATTCAACGGTAAATATGACTTGCTGAACTAATTGATTTTGCAGCCTTGGTAACAGCATCCCTTCAACTGGCAGGAAAAGATGAAAAAAAACGGTGAGTGTGACCTGAAAATTTGAGGATTATGACGTTTGTCAGTTGTAGATAAAATTTAATCTATCAATCTGCCTGTGTTAAAAATCTGTATTCTTCTTTCTCCATATACTTTTCTCTTCCTTCGTGTAAATATTATATCCTTTTCCTGTAATCCTCTTGATCTGTCACAATATCTCTGAATGTTCTTCATTGGAGCAGAAGATCCATGCGAAAACAATGCAGTGACCTCAAGCATCAAACATGTAAGCCTGCATGCCCGAACAACACAACCGACTCAACAAATGAAGATCATAACAGAAACTTGGTGGTCTCTACAGCTAATTCAAATGGCAATATCGTTCCAAATGAAGGAAAAGAGCAAGATGGGAATGGAAAAACTCCATTTTCTAACACAGAAAAGGAAGGAAAGCCTGGCAAAAGGAAATTTCCAGCACTATTTCAAAGCCAGGAGCCCCCAAGATCATCAATTGGAAGGCCTTCGCGCAGGGCTACAATTGGTGTATCTTACAAGGAAATTCCTCTTAATATCAAAATGCGAAGAGACTCTTAAGTATAGATAGCTTTGTCTATGTCATTTACTGTCAATGATTACTGGATTTACAATTGGAAACCCAAGAGCTCCCAAGATAGTCAATTGGTTTGCGCAGGGCTACAATTGGTGTATCTTTCAAGGAAATTCCTCTTAACATCAAAATGCATAAAGACTTTTAACTGTGTTTAGATTTGTTAACTGTGTTTGTTGTAATCTAACTTCTCCTGAAAGTCTTTTTAACTGTCACTTTCCTTGCTCTTCGCATGTAATGAAGGAAAACATATAACCATCTTTTCTACCTGCCTCATTTTCATCGTCATGATGCTGCTGAGATTACCAAACTATTTTGTGCATCAGGAGATTTTTTTGATCAATTAAATGCTTCTCCTGGTCATGTGTTCCTCCCAGTGATTGTTTTCCCTCATCTTATTTCTTTACGATTAAAGAATTGCACTGGCAATTTCTTATCAAGAGCCAAGTTTTCCCCCTTTCTGGAAACAACTTGAGCAAGCACGGGAATCTGGCCGGGCAATTCCTAACATGCAATCTTTTTAGATGAATAATGGCTGACAGGTATCAACAATAAAGACTATGCTATTTATATGAAGCTTCTAAAACCAGTAGTTGAGAGTAGTCACTTTCCTCAACAAATCGCATTCCTATGTTAATCATTTTCTGCTTGTTGATGATCTACTCAACAGGATTCTTAGTTAATGATTTCCGGCCATGGTGATCTTTGACTTTGCAAGATGGTCCTTATCAACGGTACCAGAATGTTTGCCCTTCTCAATAGAATATTCTGGTTGAACAATAAGGTAACGCTACATTGGATTCAATTGTGTAAAATACATAAAACAAGCATCGAGTACATTTTGCTAGGATTGTCTAAACACCATGCTTGAGGGCTGATGTCTGAGGATATTCCATATCAAGTAGGTGGCTGAGACCTTATACAGTCTGCAGGCACAGCACTTGAACTCGTTCTTATGCAATCAAATGCAGAGACAAATTTGAGGAATATACCTTCAAATTCATTAGTATAGCATCTCCTTCAGCAATTTATCATCACTCACGTTCTACTAGAAATCTAGGACCATTGAATTGAGCTGAAAAATAAAATCACTAAAGAATGTGCATAAGCAAATCAAATGTTACAGGTCTTGTGGTAATATGAATATCGGAAATTATAATGTTAAATTACTTGGACTGTCAAATCAATAAGCCCAAAATATGCAGTACAGTAGAAATTCACATCAATTTGGTAGCACAAAATGTCAGTATGTTGATTTTTTTTTTGAACAAAACTTGCCAGAAGTTCTGGCATGCTGGAGGATGGTCATACCCTCAGTCAATTTATAGCATTGCATGCTACTTAGCTGAATCTCGTCAAAAGAAGTAGCTGCATCCATATATTACTATGCCTGGAAAGTATAACCAGCTGCAGCAAAATGAGATTTCACCATTGCAAGAGCTTTGTAACGATGAGATATCTTATTCTTTTCAACCTTTGGCATCTCAGCATACCTGCACGGTAACATTACGATGTGATATCCCCAAAAATTGGGTTGATGTGAAAGGAAAATGCAAACAAAGTTTGGCACAGCAGAAAACCTACGTCTGATCATAGCTGTCTGGCTGAAATATTGGGTCCCATCCAAAATCAGTAGCCCCCCTAGGTGGAACAATCTTCCCCTAGATGCAAGAAAAACAAGGTACATAACAACAAAGATATAAATGTAGAGCATTAGCTTTCTGCAGTTACGACTTGACTAACAAGTTTGAAGTAAATTTCAAGTGACAAAATCTGATCTTCATTTTGCAAATCATGACCATCATTCATTGAAATAAAAGTCACTAGATGATCGTTCATGAGAGGCCCCATTTAGGCCTTATGTATCCATTGCTTCAGTAGGTTCTTGTTAGACGCATATTTTGGGCATGCCAAAGTCAATGACTCACCTTAAGCACAGGCCTCATGCGGGTGGATGGTTTAGGCATTTTTTTTAATGAATAGATCCAATTGCAATTTCAAGCTGTCCGCTCTCTGGTTGGGCAGTAAGGGTCAGAGAAGGGCAATCACTCATTCTTAAAACCCAAACCCGCATTCTTAAAATCAAAGCCAGGCCCATGAAGGTGGTAACACCATAAAATGTTGTTCACATAAATATCAGAAGTTGCAATCGTTTAACATAGATTTATTTTTCATCGGCTGTTATGATGCAGTAATTGTTGTTTGTTATGTCGTGCAATAGCAATCCATATCACACAAATGTTTGTATCTAATTCATCTTCTAATTAGTTAACTATAATTTATTCTAAATTTTTAGCTTGTAGACCTTGGCCACTTACCGGATATTAACAAAGCTTGATTCAAACATGGGTACACTATTGATGAAATAACTACCACTAAACGACATGAAACTTTTAAAACAACAAAGATATGAAGATGTGTGTAAGTGTATACATTTATAATGTGAAATTAGAAACATAAAAATGTAATAGATGTTATTCAGTTAAACCTAGGAATGCAGACAGAAGTCTATTCAAATATCAGAGATGAAACTACTTGCAGAAGAATAATGACATACCTGGGTTTTCCCAACAAATGTAATAGGCTCAATATCTGGACCCAAAGCAAGAGAGAACACGCACATTGCATATGCAGATTTATCTTCATAGCCATTTAATATATTGTTCAGACCTGCAAAGACAATTAAGTGCTCTATGAGACAACGATTGAAAGTTAATGAAGCAGGAAAAACAAGAAAGTATGGATGAAGTGCAACCTTCATGACCAATTTTCTGCAGAAACCACTTTCTAGTCATCGAAGAAGGGAAAAAACATCAGTTTTCTTGTTATAGACCAAAGAGCTTAAATCAATTAACTGGTAACCGAAAAACATGCTGGAAGAAAGAACCACAATCCAAGGACAGTTCCGTATTGGCAGGAAGACAAGAAAGAAATCTTACATATAGGGTCCTGCATTCATGATCAAAGTAGTGAACAAATATCACTTGGTTAAGTCTAATAGTTTTTGAGATTTATGAAACAACAGTAATATTATTTTCTGAAATAGAACGATGAGAACCTGGGAGTCCATTAAGAGCATTGAAACAGAGACAAGTGTCCTCAACCAACACAGGTCCTTTAACCTGCCATGAGCATACAAATAAAGCACATATTTAATTGCATCAGATGTTATGTTTTAGGTTTAGAAAAAGGCTTTTTCTAAATGTATTTAAACCATAATTGTTCATTTATCGAAGAATTATTTTTTCTATGTTTATTAAAATTGAAAAGATGAGCAAAAAGATGATTCCTACTTCATTAGCAGCCAAACGAGCTTTTTCTTTAGATATATCTTCAGGCTCCCCTTGCAGTTCTGGCACTACAAAAGCAGATACAACACCAATTCAACAAAAGCCTTTATTGTGATGGAAAACATAAAAAAGCATATAGTATTACGGAGAAAAGAAAAACTATCATGCATGACATAGTTTCACCATAGAAACATCATCGAGATGATGAAAAGGAGAAAATGAGGTTCCCCATTACTTCAGAATTCAGAATAGAACCACTCAACCACATGCTCATATGTGCTAAAAAATACGACACCAAAACATGCTCTTGATCCTTCAGAATACAGATATCTTAAATGAGTCATAGTGATCCCCAGAATGCATTTAACAAATAATGTCACAATGACCCTTACTTCCAGAGCCCTAACTTCTAATAGGCAGTCAGACAGAAGAGTGTAGTAGGTCATTGGATCCTCTAATTACACTATTCCTTTTCAAATGCTTCAGTTGCATAGTTGTTCTACTTGACAAGCACAGAAAAGACTAGCAAGTAATGCCCCTAGTAATAGTTAAATTGGTGTCTTTGTGACAACCTAAACAAACTCAGATTGCTACAATACGAGATTCCAGCAAAATAACAGGATACAATGGCAGAATAAAATTAGAAAATCATATCATGTTAAGGATATAATCCATATACATTGTCAGATCCGGTGTGGTTTTACATGGAATTGATCTAGTGCGGTTAGCTCTCATTAGATGCTTACATGAGTTATATATAATTGAATATTGGATCATAGGCTTTTAGTGTTCATAATATTTATATTCATGTAATACCTCATTTGAGAAGGAGCTTGTGCTTTAATGGTGAGAAGAAAAACAGAGATAAATGTGGAGTTAGAGTAAGACTCATGGAAGTGAGGTCAAGATCTCCATATAAATCATATTTTATAGTGGATTCTCTCTCTTGTTTGTGCCCCATGGTTTTTCTCGTTTATGTTTCCATGTACATCTTCGTGTTACTCTTCTATGTGTGTGCTTGTTTTTTCACATTTCTGCAAATGATCGGTGAATTCGATCCCAACAAGAATAATTCATGGGTCTCTAGCTAACATATTATCCATAGCAAATCATCACATCGCAAAATTTCTGCATTTAATTCAGGATTTAAAAGTATATCCAAATCATCATATTTCTCAATATCCAAATCATGTAGTGGGAAACAACAGAAATATTCCTCAATCAGATATAGGAAATTCATCAAAGAAGGTAGACAAAAAGGAGGTGCACAATGTACCCTTAGCACTTCATTAAGAAGATATTTGTCCAAATGCATTACCACTACATGAGTGATCTGTAGTTGTTCATACTTCTTAGTCATGGATTTTGAGATGCACTCATAAAAAATAGATTTCTTCCTAAACATGTCTATGGTATTTAAAGATGTACCTTACCCATCATTTATAATTCACCGAAATAAATAGAAAATAACTGCTTGACTTCAAGTTCTAAACAACAAGTCAACAACTAATAAACTATATGACCCTAATCCTTTTGGCATGAAGTTAAGGTCTACTTACACCTAGAAACTAAGTTTGCTACACACACCATAATAATTTCAAATTATATGGAATAGTAGTGAAGTGCTTTCTTTTGAAGTTGATGGCACAACTGCACAAGGTTGAAATATTCACCCAGATAGTTATGAACTGTAACTTGGGTAACATTCAACTGGCCTTCCCAATTCAGCTTTGGAGCAAAAGTGAGTTTCTCTGATGTCTTTTCCTACTAAAATAGCTAGGGGAGGTTTGTATATTGTACATGGGAAGCTTTTGGACTATGTAACATTTGAACCACATTTGATTTAGACGCAGGGTCTTTCAATTTCGAATACAACCTGACCTCTCAAGAAGATGTTACTTTTCTTTCTTTTTTTCGAAAACGGTAGATATTATAAGCAAAAGGCTTGGCCATGGGAAATATGTTACATAATTTGTAACAACAAAAAATGTAGTGACCTGACATCCAGCCTTTCCTGTATCTATAGTCCAAAGATTGTTCTAGTTAAAACAAAGTAACCAAATAGCTTCTCACGTGAACCTGAATATGAAAAGGAACATATATGAAACTCAAAATTCACGTACACAATAAAATCAAATACGAACTTCGCACTATTTTTAATTCCTTTATTGTGCTTTCAACTATATTTTCAAACTATACTAAAAAAGACAAACGTATTCCAGTTAAAAGCATATCATCGGATGTAACATCTCAATACCAGGAATGAAAGAACAAACTATTCAGCAAAGAAAGATGAAGGTTTCCCGTTGTTAACACATGCCATCGGACTTAAAAGAGGCGGTCATCGTGAGGCCTTCCTTGCCCCCACTGACAGATAATCCGATTAAAGCACTTTCACTGGATATTTTCGTTTTCTGTAGAGAAAAAAGGGTATTTGGGTTGTGAGCGGAGAGTGCTTACAGTCGAGCTTGAGAGATTGGAAAGGGATGGAGTTGCCGAGGATGGCCGTGACCTCCTCCAGCTTCTTGGGGTTTCCAGTCACGAAGGTCACCGGCCGCAGCAGGGCCTTCATCATCGTTCCGCCTCCTGGTGAAGATGAGGAAGCAGCAACGGCGGCAGAAGGGAAGGTAACAGACATTAGTTCTTGCCCTTCCTTCCGCCCTTTTTCACGCGAATCAGCACAATTTCATAGCGCCCCGTTAACGAATGCGTAAAAATATTTAAAACCCATATTGTCATCGATACATTTCTTACAACGAAAATTGTCTGCGTACTCTCAACGAAAATACGTCACTATTACTCTAGAAGATTGCGGATTGGAATCTCAGTGGATGTAGAGTTTTATTGCTTAAAAAAAAATAAAAATAAATCAAATTCTGGTATTCTATCATGATTAACTAGAATGAAAAGACCAACCCACCTTTCTCACTCAAAGGAATGATCTTGTTGTACGACAGCCTAAGCATTTACAAGCTCACCATCTGCCCAAAGAACCTTAGGATCAACCTAGAAACACTTTGTTGAGTTGAGGAATATCCATCTACGTTGAAAATATGAATTATAATTTAAAATATTATTTGAAAAATCGTATAGAGAATATATTGAATCAAACAAATTAACAATAAATCTTGTGAGAGAAGAAAGTATGAAAAACAAAAAGAAAAGAAAGATAAAACATACCAAGAAAACACAAAGATTTACATATTTTTATCGAAACCTACATCCACGTGCGAAGAAGAGCTCAAATCTACTAGATTTTTGAGAGTACAATAGTGAGAATGATACTAAGGAGAGTTGTAACTGATGTCCTTCAAGTTTATAAGCTAAAAAATCAAATTACAAAATCCTAAAATACAGGTTATATCTTTATAGCATGTCGCGGTAGACGTCTGTTGAATCCCTAGATTCAAAGTTGAGAAGCTATAGATGAAGCAAACATCCGTTTTTCTCCTGATCTTTGATAGTGTTCCAGTAGACGTCCATTTTTCTCTTGGTTGATAATCTCCATTTCAGCAGTCATGCGGATGGCCGCATGGATGTCTGCATGACAATGAACTTCCCAAATAAGGTTAATTCAAGGCACGTATTTCAATAAATCTCTACCTTAACTTGAATTATCCCATATGTGTGGTTCTTCTTTTTCTCTACCAAAGCTTGTCTCCACAAGAGTTGGATAACTCAACCAAGTCGAAACAGAACTTGAACTTGGTGGGTGGAAGAGACTTAGTCATTATGTCGATTGGATTATTTACAATACCAATTTTCATTACTTAGATTTTACCATTAGCAGTGACCTCGTGTATAAAATGGTATTTAATATCAATGTGCTTTGTTCTCTTACGAAACATCTGATCGTTTGATAGATGAATGACACTTTAAATGTCATAATGCACAATAAAATTATCTTATTCCCGGTCGAGCTTAACAATCAAATCCTTTAACCATATGGTTTCTTTGATTGCTTCTGTTAAAGTCATATATTCAACTTCTGTGGTTGACAATACTACTATAGCTTGCCAGGTTGACTTCCAATTGACCGTATAACTTCCAATGAAAAATAAATATATCGTAAGGAATCTTCTTTTGTCACGATCACCTGTAAAATCTGAATCAACGAATCCAACTAATTTTCCCTCATTTCTTCCAAATTCTAGACGAACATCTACAGTATCCCCGAGATATCTTAGAATCCACTTCACTGCTTGCCAATGCTCTTTTCCTAAATTTGCCATATATTTATTGACAATACCGACAGCTTGTGCAATATCTGAACGAGTGTAAATCATAGCATACATAATGCTCTCAACTGCACTGGAATAAGGAACACGAGACATGTAAGTCTTCTTTTCTTCTGTTTGTGGAAATTATTTTGTAGAAAGCTTGAAATGTGCTCAAGAGGAATTCTTTTTGACTTGGAGTTTTTCATCCCAAATCGTTGTAAAACCTTTTTCAAATATTTCTCTTGACAAAGATACAACTTCTTGTTCTTTCTGTCTCCCTGGATTTCTATGTCAAGAATTTCCTTCGATGGCTCTAAATCCTTCATTTCAAATTCTCCACTCAACAAGACTTTTAAACTGCAAATCTTATGTTTATTAGTAGTTGCAATCAACATATAAAAGCAAATATATAAATATAACATTCTGGAATTTAGGAAGGATGTAATTGGGGTGTGCCATGTAATTTTTGATTTAATCATGAATGATTGATGTTGGTGACTCTCTCTCTATGGTGTTTGTGCTTCCTCCTGATCCTCATATTGCATGGCATTTTTGGTAAACCATGTGTGTGTGTGTGTGAAGACAAAACAAAGAAAATGCCAAGCAGGGTATATGCACAATGAATTGCCACCTTTCTTTATACTCCTCATGCCTCGACAATCAACGCTGTCTCACTACTCCTTCACCATGCCCTTTAGCACTGATGGCCGGTCCACCTCTCCCTGTTGTGGATGTGAGATTTTAAGGAAGCATTTTATGTGCATTCATTTGTCATCTTTTGCCACTTCGTTTATGTTCCTTTGTTTTGTATCCAATTCCTCAACTCTACGGATGTCAGAATTTGTGTGATCGCTACTCTCGGTTCGCTTTTACCCTCGAGACGCCTTGGGGAGATGTTGTGATTGCGAGTTTAGCTACCTTAGGACGACGTTAGCATTGCCTAAAGGTGCCTGTGTCAGTGAGCTTCTTTTTTCTTTTTCTTTTCCTTGTAAAACAATGTTAAAATAAAAATTATTGATTAATACAGTATAGTAAGTGGCTCAACAAAATAAATTACAAGCATGAAAATAAAAGGGAAAAAAAAAGCTTACTTGAGGAATTTTATCCCCCCGATTGTAACTAAATGTATATACTTAGTTTCACACGCAAAGTATAATGTATATGTGTAAAGGTATGAGACGTGGTTGAGTTGGGAAGACAAATAGTATGGTGCTTTGGAAACAAGGTAGTACACCACGTTGGTGCACCACCTTGGTAAGCCTCCCTGGTGCGCCAACTTAGTGTGCCTAGTATAGGTCTGAATTTGGGTTTAGTTAACTGGACCATACAATGGGCCAGTGGGCTAGTGTTTGGGATTTGGTTTATGGCTTTGGATAGGTTTCTATAGGTTTTGGGTGTTTGGAAATAGAATGAAATCTGACAGTCCAGAGTCGATCTTTCTGAAAGTTCCATCAATAAGCTATATCAAAATTAGGGTGTCTACACCTGTATCATTAGAAGTAACAGAACATTCCTTTAGAGAAAGTGTAGACACCCCAATTTTGAGGTCATTTGGCAGCAGATTTCTCTAGATGATGCTCTGGTTGCGACTACCAAAACCCTAGCCTACACAAACCCAATCAGACCCACACTAGCCCACTCTAACCCAATTAAATTTAAAACCAAACAAATTAAATTAAATCCACTTAAAAACTAATTAATCAAAAAACTAAAACCCTAATCAAGTAAAATCTATTTAAATCCTATTAAAATCCAAGGAAAACCCTAAGTCCACCTAAAACTCCAATAAAACCCTAAAACCCACTTAATCCAATTAAAATCCACCTAAAACTCCAATAAAACCCTAATTAAACAAATAAAACCCTAAGTCCACCTAAACATCCAAGAAAACCCTAATTAACCAAGTAAAACCCTAAACCCACTTGAAACCCAATAAAAATCCTAATTAATAAATCCATAAACCCTAATTAATCCAAAAATTCTTAAATAAACTTTAATTAAAACTCAAAACCCTAATCTCAAATCAATTGATAAAACCCTAAATCCAAAATTAATAATCACATTTAAATCACAAAACTCTAATTAAAAACTTAGAATTAAAACCC